>JAVYIG010004467.1:0-161165 GCA_035222895.1 Strongylocentrotus droebachiensis
GTCTATGATCTCCCGTGCCTTCACCATTCCTGATTCTTGAGATCGTGATCGCATGATCTTGTTGACGATGGTGTCATTGACTTGGCAGAAAGCCATGGGGTCCTTCACAGACTCCAATAGCTTGTACTTATTTCTGAAGTTTCATATGCAAATGTAAAACAAGTTATGAAGGTTCTGGTGCAGGAGGTAGCTTGTTAAAATTCCAGTTTAACTGTCAATTACATGATCACATTCTATTCACATCCAAGCACTGCAAAAATTTCCCATTTACTTTGTTTACCATATAGCTCCGATTAGTCTCATTTGACAACGCCCCCTATCGTCAGAGTCCAGCAGCCTAACCGTGTGTTAGTATATGGACTTTTACAACAACAAAAACAAAATCGTAACTTTTTTTTTAAACGAAAAGCACATCCACCCGACGTACGTTGACACAAGCTCTTTCATTGGAACCCTCATGTCCCATTGACTTTTGAAAGTTCACCCACCGTTATGTGATCAAAATAGGTCGCAAACTCGCCATTGCATATATTATACAATGCACGTGTAACATGACGTAGACAGTTTACTCGTCATTGTAGATTTATGATTAGCCATCTGACACACATACAATTACCACACACACGAACACTCTCACTTCCCCCTCCCGACACACCATTTCCACACACCCGGTTCACACATACCCACAATTGTCCTGCAAAATAGACCCCTTGAATCATGTAAGACGTATTTTACCCTATTCTGATGACATGAATGCATGCCAAGATAACAATGGCTGTGTTTCCATACAGAAATAAAACTAGTTTGCGATTAGAAATTTTTCACAAAATATATTTGCCGCCTCATACAATATGACGTCATTAAAAGCTGATTGGCTATAGTTTGGTAGTGACGTCGAACTAGCTACGTTTATGCTGGACGCAATGTTCCCGGAACCACCGGTAGGTGGCGCACACACGACTAGGGCTTTAACGGAACACTCTCAATTACTTTCGTAGTAAAATACCAGGTAATGACCTAAAATGCCCCAGATATGTATGTTGTAGCCAACATTTTGACATTGTTTCGCATGGAACGCCTTAGAATGGTTTCAAGAGGGTTAAAACGCTGAAAAACATACAAAACAGTATATATCTGAGCCAAAAAGTGAATTTTATTATTTTATTTAGTAGACCTGTGACGTCACACAGAACGTCATCTTCGGCATCATAGGTCTTGGAAGCAACGTCTTCGGAAGCATTCGGATGCTCGGAAATGTCACCCAAACAAAGTTGAAAGTTCAAGATGATCATGAGGCAAATGGCATCAATGATGGGTAAGTGAAAATGTGATTTTTTTTTCTTCAAATTGATACAAAATTTGAGCGATTTTGAGCGAGTAACTTTTTAACTGTTTAGATTTTACACTACTCGAATCATTATTCGCTACGCAAAAGTGTAAATGTAGAAATCGCGTGAACTTGACCAGATTATTTAGCATGTTGGCGCTTAAAATTAAAATGCCATGCACATGGTCACGGGAAAGTGTACCCACGTAGATCTAGTCCCTGCACATGTTATGATTCTTATTTAGCGGCGCTGAAAATCGACCTGTATTGCCGGACACCGTGTTATGTCTATGGCGAAACGCAAAAGTCGCGAGTCGCGCGAGAAGAAAATGCACGGAAAACAAATAGCAAAATGACATTCTCAAAACAAACTTGACAGCCATTCACTTTGCACGGGCATTAGGAAAATTTGATTATTTCATGAAAAAGGCATGTATTTGTCACTCATACGTTAGGCTAAGTTAGATGTGTAAATTTTCTAATTTTTTTTTTGTGTTCTTACGATGCGTCATACATTTCTTGATCACCCCACTCGACTTGCACATTCGATACGTGTAGTCCCGCGCGTAGAACGCGCGTCCGGTAATTCAATAGTGTCCGGTAATACCATGCGTGGGCATACGTGTTCATCTCGTATGACGGGGGCCCTATTACCATTACCGTCCACAATTATTTCAGGTCCTCAATTTGTCGATCAAAACATGAAATCTACGAGTAGGTTTATGATAAAAAAGAAACTTCTGTATTTTTATTCCCTGGAATGGCACTCCGTATCAACCTACCAGTTTGTTTATATCGCTGTTCAAAATGACCCTAACCTTGTCGTAGTCTTCTTTTTCGTGCTCACAAAATCGGTATCATGAGAGGTTGTATTTCCGGACGGGTTGAGTACCCGGACACCGCGCATTAGAACGGCGCAATACGCGTCGGGGAAACATCGCGCGCAGTTGCAAACAGACACCCGGTGACGCAGCTGTTATTTTTCTTCGCATAAATCCTGATTTTGCATGGAAATTCTAATGCTGATTATTTGGAAATTACGTTTTTTGGCAACATATTCTGAAAAAACGCACAAAATTAAGTGTCCGGTTACTCAATTATGTTTTTTGGCAACATATTCTGAAAAAACGCACAAAATTAAGTGTCCGGTTACTCAAGTCCCCACCCTACCTATTACCGTCCAAAATTTCCTTGAGGTGTTGTTAGGTCAGTCCCCTCATACAAAGGACAGACATCATTACCAGCATATTTTCATGCGCGTGAATTCACGTCAACCGGGCAGGATATGAACTATTGCTTGTCAGGCGGATTCCTGACTAGGAGCTCTCCATGTTTGTGCTCACCGAGATCTTAACACGATATTAATGAACATTTACATCACATATACAACCATTTTTTTACTTTATACGATGTCAGTGTTTTCAAGCAATTTCTGTCCATAACGGGCATCGCTTGAACACTTCTTCTTCGTAGGGAACTGCTGAAACTGAATGCGCATGCACGATACTGTAATAGACATGTATACTCTTGAACTTGGCGTATTTATGCATACATTCTATATTAATAATTTACCAGTGTCTTTCAAAGACTACTTCAAAAGGCGCTCTGATACTTACCATTACTAAACAACACAAATTAATGATCTTTCTCATACACTCAATAAGAAAGCTTTCTCTGATCATGGTATACAAGCAGCCGGCCTAATCCTTTCGAATTCACTTCCTAAACTAATCAAAGAATCAAAAAATACAAAACACTTTCGAAACCTACTTAAACGTTAGCTGATTAGTAATTATGAGTAATTTCTTTAGAGCATGTCCACATTTTGTCTTGTCGTAATGGTTTTTGTCAGAGTCTTTTTTACGCGTTCAACTTTTGTTAATTGTTTCTTTTTTCTGTGTATATCATGCATTGTATACATATTTTTGTAAAGGTGTGGGCTACTTTCTGGCCTTACTGGCTCTCCGGCTCATTCCTCCATTTGTCAGTCTTTGTATTTTACTGTTATTTTGAGGTGTTTAGGTCTATATTTTATCATTGTAAATTTTGTTGGAAACAAGGAAAATCAGCCATTTTGACAAAAAAATTGGATGAAAAGTTGCGAGTGCAGTGAGTGAGCGAGAAGCTGAGAACAAATAATTTCCATGTTTTTTAATCGAAAAATTTAATGTCAAAAACACAATAAAAAATGCTGACTGACCGACCCTCCCTGGAAGGTTTGACCGCCATTTTGTTTGTCACCTAATAGGTATAATTTTGTGAAAAATGGATGTGTATTAACAAATATTAGGGCGTGTGAAATCACTTTCACCTTTGGGGCTATTATACATGTAAGACTATGTATTTCACCATAAATTTACCTCTGCACCTCTGACAAATTTGTTGTAGGCCAGAGCATATGAAAAAATATGTTACAAACAACACACTCACTTGGCATGCTTTGTTGTCATTGGTTGCAAAATCTTGCATTTTCCTTTAAAAGGTCATTTTACCAATTAAAAATTATTTAAGGTTCTCATAATTTTGTAGACTTTAAAAGAAAAAAATCCAACTACCCATAACACACATTGTGTAATACCAACATCTCAAAAGTTACTGCTGGCTACTTGAGTGCACATAGCAATCAGTGATTCTTAGTATAAATTGCTCTCATCATGACTACCACTGGTACACTCATAGTCATCTTCCCTATCCTTTCCACTTTCAGCAATATGTCGCTATAGTTTCTCAGAGTATGTGACAAGGACCATGCCGATTGTCTTTTTTGTGTGTGGAATACATTGTAAATCTGCCACCTTGTACTGACACTTTACAATTAAATATAAACTTTTGGTAAATGTTTTCCATGGAAGATCATTTGTTATGTTCATGTGATAGTCTTCAACCGCATGCGTCAACGCTACCCAAATCTAATTTGGGAGGACTTCGGACAATTTCACCCATGAACAACTCCAGCCAATGTGAGTACAGACACTATCCCAACATTCACTTCCAACATCAAAATCAGTAGGTGAGAGGATGTATTCCCCGTATGGGTAATGCATCCTCTCACCACCAGAATCCTTCATCAACAACAGTCATCCTCCAAGCACAGGAACATTACACAAAATTATGTGCAACATCAAAACAGTTCAAGACATGTACCAGTAGGCCTACATTAAAATCCCTTCAGCATGCCTTCAACAAACACTGCATGTAGCCAAAGTAATTGTACCTGTTGATTTTGCTAACACCTTAATCTTTTAATTATTGTCCAACACTAGCATTAACCTGTAACTCATACCCCCAAATCTTCGGTTGTTCATCATTTTCCTCATGAACAGGGGGATGGTAGTCCAAAGCAAAAGTCACATCTTGGTCGTCTCGTTATAAAGAAGTCCTTGTGACCCATGAAATTGTTTCTTTATAACGAAATTTCTTTATATCAGGGCTGCCAAAACAATAGAATACAAAGGAAATCCAAGATATGGGACCAGAGATTTTACTTCTTTAAAATGAAATTTTGTTATATCAGTGTTCTTTATAACGAGAGTGCACTGTAAGTGAATGAGGGAACAACTTCTTGAGGGGAGTGTACCTGTAAGGGCATTCCAATACTGCCACGACACTTCCCCCTATACTCCTCTCGAGAGGTTGTTCCCTTGTTCCAATACTTGCTTCACTTGAGAGTGATGACATACATCATAAGTGAATGAGGGAATCGCCATTGTGAAGGGAGTGTACTTCCTCCTGGCCCATACATGTACTCCTCCACCAATGCTTCACGTTTGGACCATCATTGATAAAAAAAAAATAGTAATTATCTTAAATACTGTATATACTTTGGAGGTCAACAGACTTTTCCTAAATATAAACGTTACACTTATGTCAGACCACTCAACACACGGTCCATGGTGTCATTGTCTTTTATTGGTCACTGCCACGGGCGGGGAGGGATATCTTATCTACATTCTTAACATCCTGCATATCCTTCACCTCTAGAACACCATGTACAGTGCACTCTCATTATAAAGAAGTCCTCAGGACCCATGAAATTTCTTTATAATCAAATTTCTTTATACATGTATCAGGGTTGCAAAAACAATAGAATAAAAAAGGAATCCCACATATGGGACCAGAGATTTTACTTCTTTATAATGAAATTTTGTTATATCGGTGTTCTTTATAACGAGAGTGCACTGTAAACGTTTCTCCACCACATTATCGCATATCAAATAAGCACAATTCCAACACGTAAAAAAAAAACCGAAGCGCCCTATGAAGTTATTTAGAATTTTCATTATTGTTGGGATATCCATGCATAATAGGATTTGCACATGTCTATACCCATCATGCTTCCACCCCCCCCCCCCCGGATGCACCACAACATGTATAAATCTACAGGTAGCCCCTTTCATCTGGCCAGACGCAACACATGGCATCTATCTCTAGTTCCGAAAAACTCTGGATTTGGTCCAACGAGCGAAAATCAGACAACCGGAGCAATATGATCCATAACACGGAATTACATAAATGTACATGTATAAGCAACACAATGTTGTTCTGATTTATGAAGGAAACTTACCCGCCTTCACCGACGAATTCGAGATGATCAGCAGCTTCTAGGAAAGCGTCCTTCAACCTACAAGAAATATTTCGAGTAAGGTTTTGTGATATATATATATATATATATATATATATTTATGTATGAATCAATAATACAGTATATAAATATATATAAAATAAATAACTATTACCAGTGAATTCAGAATAACAAATTACAAGTAAGTACAAGAAACTATATACAAACATTGCGTACAAGAGCATTGCTCTAAAATGGCGCGTTGTGTGGCAACGGAATTATCATATCGTGTATCGTTACATCATAGTCAAAATCACGTTATAACGACTTCTTTCTTCACTTGTAATCAAGAGCGTAGCCAGGATTTTATTTTAGGGGGGGCGGTAGTGAGCACGCGAAGCGTGCGAATCACTTACAGAGCGAGCGTAGCGCGCTCCCTAGGGATGTGGGTGCAGAGAGGGGGAGTTTCCCTCCTCCCGGGCGAAGCGCGAATGCTTTGACATTTTTATTCCCTGGAATGGCACTCCGTATCAACCTACCAGTTTGTTTATATCGCTGTTCAAAATGACCCTAACCTTGTCGTAGTCTTCTTTTTCGTGCTCACAAAATCGGTATCATGAGAGGTTGTATTTCCGGACGGGTTGAGTACCCGGACACCGCGCATTAGAACGGCGCAATACGCGTCGGGGAAACATCGCGCGCAGTTGCAAACAGACACCCGGTGACGCAGCTGTTATTTTTCTTCGCATAAATCCTGATTTTGCATGGAAATTCTAATGCTGATTATTTGGAAATTACGTTTTTTGGCAACATATTCTGAAAAAACGCACAAAATTAAGTGTCCGGTTACTCAATTATGTTTTTTGGCAACATATTCTGAAAAAACGCACAAAATTAAGTGTCCGGTTACTCAAGTCCCCACCCTACCTATTACCGTCCAAAATTTCCTTGAGGTGTTGTTAGGTCAGTCCCCTCATACAAAGGACAGACATCATTACCAGCATATTTTCATGCGCGTGAATTCACGTCAACCGGGCAGGATATGAACTATTGCTTGTCAGGCGGATTCCTGACTAGGAGCTCTCCATGTTTGTGCTCACCGAGATCTTAACACGATATTAATGAATATTTACATCACATATACAACCATTTTTTTACTTTATACGATGTCAGTGTTTTCAAGCAATTTCTGTCCATAACGGGCATCGCTTGAACACTTCTTCTTCGTAGGGAACTGCTGAAACTGAATGCGCATGCACGATACTGTAATAGACATGTATACTCTTGAACTTGGCGTATTTATGCATACATTCTATATTAATAATTTACCAGTGTCTTTCAAAGACTACTTCAAAAGGCGCTCTGATACTTACCATTACTAAACAACACAAATTAATGATCTTTCTCATACACTCAATAAGAAAGCTTTCTCTGATCATGGTATACAAGCAGCCGGCCTAATCCTTTCGAATTCACTTCCTAAACTAATCAAAGAATCAAAAAATACAAAACACTTTCGAAACCTACTTAAACGTTAGCTGATTAGTAATTATGAGTAATTTCTTTAGAGCATGTCCACATTTTGTCTTGTCGTAATGGTTTTTGTCAGAGTCTTTTTTACGCGTTCAACTTTTGTTAATTGTTTCTTTTTTCTGTGTATATCATGCATTGTATACATATTTTTGTAAAGGTGTGGGCTACTTTCTGGCCTTACTGGCTCTCCGGCTCATTCCTCCATTTGTCAGTCTTTGTATTTTACTGTTATTTTGAGGTGTTTAGGTCTATATTTTATCATTGTAAATTTTGTTGGAAACAAGGAAAATCAGCCATTTTGACAAAAAAATTGGATGAAAAGTTGCGAGTGCAGTGAGTGAGCGAGAAGCTGAGAACAAATAATTTCCATGTTTTTTAATCGAAAAATTTAATGTCAAAAACACAATAAAAAATGCTGACTGACCGACCCTCCCTGGAAGGTTTGACCGCCATTTTGTTTGTCACCTAATAGGTATAATTTTGTGAAAAATGGATGTGTATTAACAAATATTAGGGCGTGTGAAATCACTTTCACCTTTGGGGCTATTATACATGTAAGACTATGTATTTCACCATAAATTTACCTCTGCACCTCTGACAAATTTGTTGTAGGCCAGAGCATATGAAAAAATATGTTACAAACAACACACTCACTTGGCATGCTTTGTTGTCATTGGTTGCAAAATCTTGCATTTTCCTTTAAAAGGTCATTTTACCAATTAAAAATTATTTAAGGTTCTCATAATTTTGTAGACTTTAAAAGAAAAAAATCCAACTACCCATAACACACATTGTGTAATACCAACATCTCAAAAGTTACTGCTGGCTACTTGAGTGCACATAGCAATCAGTGATTCTTAGTATAAATTGCTCTCATCATGACTACCACTGGTACACTCATAGTCATCTTCCCTATCCTTTCCACTTTCAGCAATATGTCGCTATAGTTTCTCAGAGTATGTGACAAGGACCATGCCGATTGTCTTTTTTGTGTGTGGAATACATTGTAAATCTGCCACCTTGTACTGACACTTTACAATTAAATATAAACTTTTGGTAAATGTTTTCCATGGAAGATCATTTGTTATGTTCATGTGATAGTCTTCAACCGCATGCGTCAACGCTACCCAAATCTAATTTGGGAGGACTTCGGACAATTTCACCCATGAACAACTCCAGCCAATGTGAGTACAGACACTATCCCAACATTCACTTCCAACATCAAAATCAGTAGGTGAGAGGATGTATTCCCCGTATGGGTAATGCATCCTCTCACCACCAGAATCCTTCATCAACAACAGTCATCCTCCAAGCACAGGAACATTACACAAAATTATGTGCAACATCAAAACAGTTCAAGACATGTACCAGTAGGCCTACATTAAAATCCCTTCAGCATGCCTTCAACAAACACTGCATGTAGCCAAAGTAATTGTACCTGTTGATTTTGCTAACACCTTAATCTTTTAATTATTGTCCAACACTAGCATTAACCTGTAACTCATACCCCCAAATCTTCGGTTGTTCATCATTTTCCTCATGAACAGGGGGATGGTAGTCCAAAGCAAAAGTCACATCTTGGTCGTCTCGTTATAAAGAAGTCCTTGTGACCCATGAAATTGTTTCTTTATAACGAAATTTCTTTATATCAGGGCTGCCAAAACAATAGAATACAAAGGAAATCCAAGATATGGGACCAGAGATTTTACTTCTTTAAAATGAAATTTTGTTATATCAGTGTTCTTTATAACGAGAGTGCACTGTAAGTGAATGAGGGAACAACTTCTTGAGGGGAGTGTACCTGTAAGGGCATTCCAATACTGCCACGACACTTCCCCCTATACTCCTCTCGAGAGGTTGTTCCCTTGTTCCAATACTTGCTTCACTTGAGAGTGATGACATACATCATAAGTGAATGAGGGAATCGCCATTGTGAAGGGAGTGTACTTCCTCCTGGCCCATACATGTACTCCTCCACCAATGCTTCACGTTTGGACCATCATTGATAAAAAAAAAATAGTAATTATCTTAAATACTGTATATACTTTGGAGGTCAACAGACTTTTCCTAAATATAAACGTTACACTTATGTCAGACCACTCAACACACGGTCCATGGTGTCATTGTCTTTTATTGGTCACTGCCACGGGCGGGGAGGGATATCTTATCTACATTCTTAACATCCTGCATATCCTTCACCTCTAGAACACCATGTACAGTGCACTCTCATTATAAAGAAGTCCTCAGGACCCATGAAATTTCTTTATAATCAAATTTCTTTATACATGTATCAGGGTTGCAAAAACAATAGAATAAAAAAGGAATCCCACATATGGGACCAGAGATTTTACTTCTTTATAATGAAATTTTGTTATATCGGTGTTCTTTATAACGAGAGTGCACTGTAAACGTTTCTCCACCACATTATCGCATATCAAATAAGCACAATTCCAACACGTAAAAAAAAAACCGAAGCGCCCTATGAAGTTATTTAGAATTTTCATTATTGTTGGGATATCCATGCATAATAGGATTTGCACATGTCTATACCCATCATGCTTCCACCCCCCCCCCCCCCGGATGCACCACAACATGTATAAATCTACAGGTAGCCCCTTTCATCTGGCCAGACGCAACACATGGCATCTATCTCTAGTTCCGAAAAACTCTGGATTTGGTCCAACGAGCGAAAATGAGACAACCGGAGCAATATGATCCATAACACGGAATTACATAAATGTACATGTATAAGCAACACAATGTTGTTCTGATTTATGAAGGAAACTTACCCGCCTTCACCGACGAATTCGAGATGATCAGCAGCTTCTAGGAAAGCGTCCTTCAACCTACAAGAAATATTTCGAGTAAGGTTTTGTGATATATATATATATATATATATATATATTTATGTATGAATCAATAATACAGTATATAAATATATATAAAATAAATAACTATTACCAGTGAATTCAGAATAACAAATTACAAGTAAGTACAAGAAACTATATACAAACATTGCGTACAAGAGCATTGCTCTAAAATGGCGCGTTGTGTGGCAACGGAATTATCATATCGTGTATCGTTACATCATAGTCAAAATCACGTTATAACGACTTCTTTCTTCACTTGTAATCAAGAGCGTAGCCAGGATTTTATTTTAGGGGGGGCGGTAGTGAGCACGCGAAGCGTGCGAATCACTTACAGAGCGAGCGTAGCGCGCTCCCTAGGGATGTGGGTGCAGAGAGGGGGAGTTTCCCTCCTCCCGGGCGAAGCGCGAAAGCTTTGACATTTTATTAGAGTACTAGAGAAAGAACGCGATTCGTTGCACGGTTCTCGACTCTTAATCCTTGCCTAAATTCAGTTTCTATTGACGTTTAATTAATTATTAGAAGAAGATTCGTTGTACCGTTCTCGACTCTTAATCCTTGTTTTAATCAAGTTCCCCTGCCTCCGCGCGTAGCGCGGAAGCTCTGACGTTTTATTAAATTATCAAAGAAAGAAGACGATTCATTGTACCATTCTCGACTCTTAATCATTGTTTGAATTCAGTTTCCCCCTCACCCGCGCAAAGCGCGGAAGCTTTGACGTTTCATCAAATTATTAGAGAAAGAAGATGATTCGTTGTACCGTCCTCGAATCTTAATCCTTTTTCTTTCTACGTCTTTTTTCTTTTTTCTTTCTCTCTCTCTCTTTTTTATTTTGGCCGGCCTTTTTTGGGGGGGGGGGCGACAGCCCCCACCGCCCCACTGGCTACGCGCCAGCTTGTAATATATACGTATTGTATTTTTTGTTACATCAGAGCTGATGCTTCAAGAATTAAAGGACAGAGAAATGTACATCGGTAATGACAACGACATAGAAATAAGGCAGCAACAAGCCATCGGCACCATAAGAGCAGAAGGACTTCACACAGATTGAAAGGGAGGTGGATAAAGAAGATTTTAAAAGTGGAGCTCCTGCCACAGATCCTTAAAAGCATGACAGTGGAAGCGAGATTGGAGGCTAAGAACAGCAAAACCCATCACTGATCCTGAGAGCAAGAGACTGCATCAAGCCCCATCAACGGGTAATAATGGTCACCGATCTTGGGCACCTAAAAATTCTTTCTGCTCACACCATCGCAGCCAAAACAGCAAGTTTGACAACTATCGTCCCGAAATTCATCAGAAAAAAGTTTCCAGTAACAAACAGGGAAGAACCAGCACTTGGGAACAAATCAGCCGAAAAATCCCAGAAATCTTAGCGACTGGCAGGTATCACGACGTCAGGGAAAGTGGAGAAACAACGATTGGCAGACTCCAAAATATCCGACATCCAACTCGACAGAACTCCGCCAATCACCGTCTTTCATGCTTAAGTCATAGTCCAAAGTCCTATTATACCACTCTTTAAACAGCTGAAAATCTCACCTTTATACGATTTCACACATACAATTTTCCCCGAGAAGTATAATATTTATGTTCATTCAAAATTCAAATATTCATTCATACGCCCCTCGTCAAAAATACCATTTTCATCAACCCCAAGTAAGACTTTTTCAATAAATTCAATTGTTTTCACTAAATGTTGCTGGCGGGAAGAAGTGGAACCAATTTCCCACTTTTATCAAATCAAGTTCAACTTTATCCTGTTTTAAAAAAGCTTTGTCGCAAGCAGGAAGAATTGAGAGTGGTCCGTAGGGGAAAAGGGCGACTTTTTTCCTCTTTAAACCCTCATAAGTCTTCATGGAATGTGTAGTACAACCAACAAAGTAATGCTAGGAGTCCACTGGGCCAGCGCCAGTTGGTGCCAGTTTGCGCCAATGCAATTTACTGTGGCGCCTAGTGTCGCCAATAAGGTGCCTTGTGGCATGTAGTGGCTCAAACTGCCTCCCAACTGGCTCGTGGTGCCCCGTAACGGCACCAAATTTGAATGTGGCGGCAAGAAATTTTCGTCGCGCCACTTGCATCGAGCAATCAGCGCCAACTGTCCGTCAAGTGGCACCAAATGGCGCGAACATATCGCCCTTTGGCGCAAACAATCCGCCTATTGCAATCCACTGGAATGTAATGGCACGCACCAAGTTGCGCCAATGAGATTTCGCGCCACTTGGCGCCAAGTGCCGCGCCAAATCTGCAGTGGCGCGAGCCAAACGGCACCCGATTGGTAACTACTTCGCGCCAAATGCCACCTTATTGCCCGCCATTCGGCGCCACTTGCCGCCTATCAAAATTGTAAATATTTAGTAGAGATGTTGTTCATACAGCAGCTGAGGAGGGTCTGAACCAGGTAGCCGATGGCCGGTATTATATAGTCGGCAAGTAGCGCCAAGTTCAAACCAATTTGGCGACCTTTGGCACAAACTAATCACCAAGTGGCGCAAAATAGCCGTCTATTGGCGCGAATGGCGCCAACAGGGTGAATTTTTTAATCAAATGGCCGTGTAATGGCGCGAACTGGCGCAAACTGGCACAACATTTTGGAGCAAGCCGGGTGGCATTTGGCGCACGCCATATGGCACCCAGTTTATTCCACTTGGCGACACATGCCGAGCGGACATTAATTCGGCGCCACAGCGAGCCACTACGCGCCAATCACATAATCTTTGGCGCGAACTGGCACCAACTGGCGCTGGCCCAGTGGACTCCTAGCATCAGGGGCTGGGAAAGAAGAGAAAAGTTGCAAAATGCACTGGTATGCACTGTTATTGTTATGCGGAGTACTCATCTTTCTTTGACATTAGACACTGTGATCTTGTGAATGATGTACAGTTGCTTTTCCCAAATGTAGCGAATCTTACCTGACATGTCACCATTGTGCATGAATTAAATTTTCAGATGGCGTTCATGGATGACCAGTTTGGAACAACAGGCCTAGTCATTTACATAACAACAGCGGTGTTTAGCAGTACATTTTGCAGCTTTTCCCTTTTGATCCTGTCCTTTGTTGTGAAGTACTGCTCATTATATGGATGAAAAATCATAACAAAGATGGTTCCAAGCCATAATTACTCCATGACAATTAAGAGAGATAAAATCGATCAAACTTGAGTTTTCTAGATATTTTTGAGGGGTTTATAGATATTAATATCGTGCTATAAAGAAAGAAAATTTCAGTTCGAAATACAGTGCATGTACTTTTTAAACTTCGATTGAAACAATTGTGTATACCTATCCTAGGTATTATGTAATTTATTCAAATCAAATCAAGTGAAAAACAATTTTTATCTGATTACATGATGGAGATGACCTTGGTGACCCTATGCTGGTAAGCTGTATAGTGAAGACGGCGTCTTGTGAAAAACATGAGGTTCAGATCATTCGCTACCTAAAACAATAAAGAAGATAAAGATAAAGTAACGCAATGTAATATTGTAATTAATAGTGCTGTGGTAAGGGTTTTATAGGGTGAGGCTTGGTACAGGGTTATAGGATTCAGTAATAGGGATACCCCTAGCATAAGCCCTTGAAATACACTTTTGATGCTTGTTAAGCAGGGCTCCCACTTAGCCGAGTTGGAGCCCCGAGTTGTGGCGAGCTGGCGCGAGCTAATGGCAAGCCGTTTTATCATTAAAAAATATTTTTTGATATCAAGAAATAATTTTACGTTGTAAAGCAATGGTAATTCTTGATATCAAGAATTGAATTCGTGATATGAAGAATTCGATTTCATGATATCAAGAATTGAATTCTTGATATCAAGAAATATGTTTTAATGATAAAAGGGCTTGCCATAAGCTCGGGCCAGCTAGCCACAACTCGAGGCATCAACTCGGCTAAGTGGGAGCCCTGCTTTAGAGACTTACCCATATGAGAGTATACATGATCCTTCTGCCATGGATTGAATAAACAGGTTTGTGTGGTTTTATCGACTGAGAATAGGGGGAGGGGGTCAAAGGGAAGGCGCTTGATGAATACATGATCTAACAATATACTATATAATGAAGAAAAATGGGAAGATTTTTATCATCTTGTCGTAATGTAGGAATAAAAAATGATAAGCCAGACACGCCTTTTATTAGATGAATGTTATGTACAGACGAAAAGGAAAAAAAAGGTTCAAATACACAACAAAAATGGTATAATACTAGCACTCTTGGGGGTTCGGATTCACTTTTGCTTCCTACACTCTTTTATTTGGTGAAAAATTGAATCTCCTGTGGTTTGAAGTTGCAAACTTCGTAGCCATGCTTCGGTTATTTGCCCCCTTTTTTCGAGGTTCTGCTATTTATACCGTTTCCATGGTTTTGGGTGCAGATTTGAACCTGCATTTTTTATGTGAGTGCATACCTTGTCTCTAAAGCAGAGCTCTCTCCTGGTCTTATTGCCTCGCTTCACTTCGAGAACCTTCACGAAGGGCAGAATACGATTGAGGTCGAATGCAGATTTCATGCCTAGGTATAGTGGGTGTCCCGAGCAAAATAGTCCCATTTGTCCACGTCCACCCCGTTTACAAAGTTGTTCACTATCTGGTACAGGCATAATTTGTCCTTACGAAGCTGATAAATATTTAAGGATATTGTGAAAGAAGATTACAAAGGCAGCCAGAGACTCGGAGAGAAAGAGAGAGAGAGAGAGAGGGGGGGGGGGGGGAGGGAGGCAGGCAGACAAAGTGAGGAAATGACACGTACATATAGACGGGTATGGTGAGAGCATTGTGTGTGTGTGTTGGGGGGGGGGGGGGGGGGAGATGAAACAACATTTTTATGACTTATGTATTTTTCATCTAATCACATGTGATACTACCCAGCAATTTCTTTCACCGTTAGTGAATAACTTTTTATTACCTTTTTTTTTTTTTTACTCAATTCACTTTTTACTTGAATTTCTTTCAGGGATGATACGTCTGACCAAATGCATGCCTGATGCCTTCATCAAAGGCGGAAAATTGATAAGATTTTATAATGTGCCAACAAAGAGATTATAGACCCTTAGCTTATGAATATTAATAATAAAGATTAAGACGCTTTCCCGAAAGGGTCCCTGTCTTCAACTAAACACACACAACCCTCTCACACACACACACAAACACACACACGCACGCACACACACACACACACACACACACACGCACCTGCACAGTTTTCCAAAATTATAACGAAATTTCCAAGTAAAAATTGTCCTCAAATCTTTACATTAAGGGCAAGTCTACTCCAAAAATAATTTGCTTTAAAAAGAACCAGAAAAATCAGACAAACCAATCAAAACAAGTTTTTAGCAGACTCGGATAACAAATAAGAAAGTTATGAATTCTTAATGACATGAACAACTTAAACTTAAACGTAGATAAATCCAACTTTGTGCCTTTTGGAATAATCACAGCTAAAGTCATGGAGGTGATTCTTTGTTTGCCCTCTTGAAAAGATAACTTCTACCTGTGTTCGATAGAATGCATCACAGGTGCATGCATGAATAATGATTACATAACTTTCGTGAGCATGTATCCAGTATTAGTCTCAGTTGGTTTTTCAATTTTGTTCAAGTGATCTTTATCTGCGCATGCGCAGATCAATCCGCGCATGCTCAGATTGTATCTACGAACTGGTATATTGCAGGAGCCTAATTGCCAATCACATACATTCATTAAACTGGGCAAACACAACAATGCCGTTTTATGAAATCCGAACATAAGTTCTATGGGATATAAAATGAGATATTGAAATTGCTCAGGATTAGATTTTATTGAAAGTCTTTGCGATCGTGTAAAGGGCAGAATATTTTGTAAAGAGGGTGATATCCCCTGCCCGATCATCAATTTTCAATGTGAAAATTGGAAAACTTGCTGATGAATTCAGATTCTTTCTTTTTTCCTTATGTGTTGACTCGATTTCTAATTTACGATATATTTCACCCGGCCATTTTTTGTGAAATATTGCCGGCCACCAACTTGCTTTTTAAAACTCATTTCGAATCACAAAATAATATTCTTCTATCCTGAATATACAAATCATGAATGCCAAATGTTAAAATACCAGGTGTTATCAAATACTGACCCTTAATTAACCGTTTACGAGACCACAGCTCTACCACTAAGCCATCGTTCCTGTAATTTATTCAACTCACGTTCCATTTCTTTCTATCCTTGGCTGGTGGCACGACGCCTTCAAAGGCATGAGAGAAGGGACCGTGTCCGAGGTCATGGCAGAGACCGGCAATCTCAACACAAGCTACCTCACTGTCCGAAATAGGGTAGCTGCTGTTACGTTCACTCTGTTGTAACATTGAGGCCAATTTGCCCGCCAAGTGGCTGACACTGCATTGAAATGTAGTATTCTGGTAGGTCGAGAGAAGGGGGGGGGGGCGGTTGTCAGGAAGAATGCAATACCAGAACACAATGACACGACTCGAGGTTGTAGGATATGAGCGGGATTTTATTTCCCACTTGAGCTATCTGCATAAAGTGTGATACAAGAAGAAAAACCTCTGCAAAGGCAGAAAAGAAACAACAAAAGAAAGAACATCAGTAACTACATGTTCAAAATCTCTTCATGCAACAATTTAGAGTCAACAATAATGTACATAAGCCCTGCTTCAATATTCATTGAGTGAGTAATTCAATGTAAAAGAAGAAAATGTATTTCTTATCATTCCAAAATATTCCCTCTATTTGGTGTGAAATATGACGAACTAATTTCTTCACTGAAAGTATGAATACAGGTCACCAAAATATGAAAGCATCAACTCTATTAAAGATTAACATCAGAATAATCCCCTGAAATATGCATAGTCATGTATATTCATTCTAATTAATGTCTAATTAATATACATTGACTGCCTATCTACAATTCGTTATAACACATTGTTATCAACACCTGAAACAGAAGTAATATAACAAGCAGTGTTCGTGTTCAAAACTATCTATCACGCTCTACCATCCTGACTCACCCAACTAGGACTGCTAAACAACTACTTGTTGCTACGACGACAAACAATGGAACCAGCTTCATCGACTCAAACGCTGGAATCTAGAACAAAGACAATATCACTACTTGCCATGAATAACTAGTCAACTATATATCATCAAATTGTTATTATCAAAACATTATGATGCGATAATGTAATCATAACAATTTAAGTCCTATTTATGAACGTAAAAATGCATCAAGTATATCAATACACAGATGAATAATGTGGTATCTATACTCTACTAAAATTGTCACTGTTCATTATAAAATAACTGAACCAATTAAATCAAAGACTCAAACCAATGAAATAAAAGAGTCAAACGTTAAGTAAAATGACAATATTACTTCAACTTCAGACATTGAGTATTAAAGAATCTAGATTAAGAGATACAAAAATGTAAACAAATGCTTCAATTTGTCATACCTCCAACAAGCACCAGAACTATTTCTCAATCAGAAACGTGGTCAATCAGTGACACCTCGACAACTGTTGAACCTCTAGCTCCATCCACGAAAGGAACTCCTATCAATTAAATGAATAATACACCAACTCCTAATAAACTCTACTCTCTAATAATAGTATGATATAATTTATATCAAGCACCAACACCAATCTACTGAAATAAGTAGACTCCTATTTCTAACTAACTGCACCATAAACCCTTCCCATGGAGGCTGCCATCTTATTTGTTTACAATGGAGTACCCCCCTCTTCAATGAGAATATTGCTTACACAGCACAACACAGTCTTGACTGACTTTTACCCAAACATATCTATCTAATCAAATCCCTCCAAACTTCCATCAGTGCACTTTACTCAAGCTACAGTATTTAATACCATAACTAAATAACACTTAGCTATACAAGTACATTAAATGTGTATTTACACTCATCAACATTATAATAAACATAAGATTCTCTGCCTTACATCGTTTACAAAGCCACTACAACGAGATGACGCATGGTCATTCATGCACAACGAACTACACGTGTGTACATTGTGTATCATGTACTAGGCCATACACTGTATGTGCTCATGACCTCTAAACAGTGATGCGATCCCTTCACTATTAATACTTCATTTTCCTTCATTCTTTCTACTCAATATCAATAATAACATGACTATAGTCCTTATTCTACACTATAACAAAAATCAATTAACATACCTCGACAGAAACATGAAATATTCTGAATACTTTACTGCGAAACTCTGATTGCCAATCAGCTCTCCTCACTGAGTTGGTTGAACAATGCACTAAACTTTCTGTAGGCACATGCAAGAAAGTTCTTCCCAAACTGCCTAATCACTCTCTTAATATCCTTCCGCCTAAATCAACTATTTAGTCTTTCTGCAATCTAATATGTCTAAACAAAGATATGTTTAACAAACCATACTATCAATAACCTACACTTCCATAAACAATCCAGATTCAGTATAATTACAACTCTCTCAATTTGAACTATTTAGTATGTGAGTTCTGAATATGTGTAATGAGGCAAAGTACACAGGCCCCTCTCCGTCTAGTCTAAGGTGACCTTAAAGATAACAAATCAAGTTTTTCTCACTATACCACAATCCATCCTGACAAACACTTATTGCCCTCAATAATACATCATTTATACAAGCAAAAATTATATAGCTGGAATATCACAAAATATCGAAACATAGCACAAAAACTATACAATGTACAAAATCATGCTTCACAAGTGATATATATCTCAACTGTTAGGAAGAGTTGACCGTGGAAGATGGTAAGGATTCCCATGTACCCCCTTTGTTAATCTATTTGAACGACGAGTATTCTGAGCCTGTACTTGACATGCTGCTTCTTGCTCATTTAAAGATAGAGGATAAAATTGGAATATATCATGTCCTTCCTCTTCACTGCTGGACTCATCAGTTCCACTATCACTGGACTGGCTTCTATCTTCATCATTCGACTGCCATATCTGAATGGGAGGTTCAACTACTGCGTTATTACTCCTTGGGTCAGGGATCAGTAGTTTTCTGTTTACTGTCTTTACCTTCCCGCCATGAATTGGACGAATACTATAGACATCACCTTCTCTATTGACATCAACAATGACATACGGATCTCGGTAAAACTTGTCCTTTAGCTTATGCCTCGTCGTGAAGGCCATCCTCTTCAGTAATACTTGCTGCCCAACCTCCAAGGGAGAAGATTTCACCTGCTTGTCATGCTTGATCTTATTCCCTAACACTATCTCCTTAAGATTCTTCTCAACAAGTTTGTTCATCCTGCTCAATGCAGCTGCCTGTGTCTCGACAAAGTCTTCGTCCCATGATTGCTCAGTACGAGACAGTAGTTGATCTATGGGTAGAGATGGTTCTCTCCCATACATCAGTCTGTATGGAGAATATCCAGTGGATCGATGTGGTGTGGTGTTATAAATAAACACTAGATGGGACAATGTCTCGGGCCACTTCCTCCTATCTGATGGCTCCATCGATCGGATGATGCTGCACAACGTCCTATTGAAACGCTCCACTTGTCCGTTTCCCTCTGGGTGGTAAGGCGTAGTCCTTGACTTTTTAATACCATACAAGACGCATAGTTCCTGGATCAAGTTTCCTTCGAAATCTCTCCCTTGATCTGAGTGGAGCCGTAGTGGTATTCCATAGTGGACGAACCAGCTGTCTCTGAGGACTCGAGCTACTGTGTGGGCCGTTTGATCCCTACAAGGGATAGCCTGCGCGTACTTGGTGTATACATCTGACATGACGAGTATGTTTTCATAACCTCCTTTTCCCCGATCCATCTTGAGAAAATCAATTCCAAGGACCTCTAGTGGTTTGAATGCGAGCAGATGCCTCATTGGTGTCTTTACTGTGGGGGTAGGTGCTTTCACCACTGTACAGTTGAAACATTTCTTGATATGTCGACGAACATCGCCTTGTAGACCTGGCCAAAAGCATCTTGAACGCAACAAGCCTAGAGTCCGAGTTACACCTTGATGGCCCCATCCTTCATGCACGGCCTGCAGGATAGTCTGTCGAATACTAACTGGGACAAGGAGTTGATCAACAACATCCCCTTGTATCATAACTCGTCGGAATAACACTTTTTGCTTCTCCACTATTTGTTTCCATTCTCGAAGCCAACCTCTCACTTCAGCTGTGTTATTTGGTATCAACTCCCCTGGTTTCCATCCAGCTCTCCATAGGCTCAACACAACGCTCAGCCCTCCGTCATCCTGCTGGAGTCTTGACAATTGCTCAAGGTCATACGATGGGAGCACACCAGGTGTCATCGTCTCTGATACTGGCTGATCATTACTTATGTTCTGTTCTACTTCAACTGGCATCACTGAACAGTGAAGAACCTGCTTAACCAATGGCTCCATGGTTTCATGCTCTGACTCAACTGGTCGACGGCTGAGAGCATCAGCACACTTGTTAGTTCTCCCTGGTCGATATCTGATCTGTAGGTCGAATGGGGCTAACTGAGCAACCCACCTTTGCTCTGTTGCTCCTAGCTTTGCAGTTCCTAGGTGTGCTAGAGGGTTGTGATCAGTGAGTACTTCGACCTGACTTCCTATAAGGTACTCCCGGAACTTATCAGCTATCGCCCACTTCAGACCAAGCAGCTCTAGCTTGAAACTTGAGTAATCGGGATAACTCCTCTCAGCCTGGCGAAGTCCTCGGCTTGCGTATACAAGTGGGTGTAGTCCCCCATCTTCTCCGTGTTGTGATAAGCATGCACCTAGTCCCTTGAGGGAGGCATCTATCTCCACCACAAACTTCTTGCCAAACTGTGGGTATCCAAGGACTGGTGTGGTCGTTAGAGCATCCTTCAGCGTACAAAACGCCTTATCCACCTCTTCTGTCCAAATAAACTCTTTTGTGTGACTAGGAGTGCTTCCGTGTCGCTTCTTGGATTTCTTAGAGGAAGGCTGGCAATGGCCGATCAAAGCATGCATGGGAGTAGCAATGCTTGCAAATCCTGGAACAAATCTACGATAATAGGACGCAAGTCCAAGGAAGGATCTCAACTCAGAAGTAGTCTTGGGTACGGACCATGTCTTGATAGTCTCTATCTTCTTAGGGTCAACGGATATGCCCGAGGCAGTGACGACATGCCCGAGGTGGTGGACTTCTTCTTGAAGGAACTGACACTTCTTCCCTTTCAGCTTCAGACCATACTCTGTTAGGCGTCTAAATACTGCTTCCAGTCGAGTCAAGTGCTCCTCCAGTGTACTTGAGAACACAAGAATGTCGTCGAGGTAGATCACCAATTGGGTCAGGTTGAGATCTCCTAATACTAGCTCCATTACCCTCTGGAAGGTACTTGGGCTGTTCACCAATCCTTGGGGCATCCTCAAAAACTCAAATAAACCCCATGGAACTCTGAAGGCTGTCTTGTCGATGGAGTTCTCATCCATTGCTATTTGGAAATAGCCGTTAGCGAGGTCAAGAGAGCTAAAGAATTTAGCTCCTCCAAGGGCTTCCAGAGTCTCCTCAATCCTCGGAAGGGGGAAGGAATCCCGTACTGTACGAGCATTCAGCTGCCGGTAGTCGATGCATATTCTCATCGATCCATCCTTCTTACGCACTGGTACTACCGGACTCGCATAGGGACTGCATGATTGCTTGATGATTCCCTTCTCTAGCATCTCTTGCAGCAGGGCTTTCAGTTCTGGCATGTGGTTAGGGGGAATTCGACGATAGGGCAGGCGAATAGGTGGTCCATCCGATGTTCGGATCTGATGTGGGATCACCTTACAGTTTCCGAGGTCCATGTCACTCTTGGCAAAGGCTGATCGATGCTTAGCTAAAAGTTGGGCTATGGAGTCTGCTTCTTCTCCCGAGAGATGATCCAGTTTCACACCTACTGGCAATCCAATGCTCTCGCCATCCATACAGGTGTGCTCCATGCCTTCTTGGAGAGTCTGAGTTTGAGAGTCATTCTGTGTACTACTACTAGCTACCTCAGCACCAGGTTCAATCATTATCTTCATTACATCGACTTCAACGACCCCATCTTTTTCCTGCACAATAATCTCATGGCGTTCCTTAACTTCAGTGGCAGACGCCAAAACCATACCTTCCGTGATCTCTAATTGTTGGGTGGATCTGTTTACAACAGTAACCTGGAAGTCTGGTCCATCAACTCTGGTACATGTGTCATAGACATCCAGTCCTTTCTGCACTAGAGGGTTTGCACTGCTGTCCTGTTCATCTGGCCCTATCAAAATATTCTCATTGAAGGAGGGTGCATCATTTATCAAACATTCCACTCGATGAACCGTCAGTGGAGGAAGGACTTTGTTTTCCTTGGATGACAAGAGTGAGTTTTGAGTTACAGTGCTCTCGTTTTCACGTGCCAGATTGAGGGTCATCTCGACAAGTCTCCAATCTTCGTCATCATCCTTAAAAGCTCTCCTTCGTATTACTGGCCGGAGTGCATTACATCCAAGGAGAACAGGATAGTCGGTCTTCTTCTTGGTATGCATTTCATCGTTGATCACTAGGAACCCAACATCAATGGACTGCCCATTCAAAGTGATGAAGGTGTGGATGTACCCAATCACTGGCACTCTGCTCTCATTGATGCCGACAACTCTGATTCCAGCCCCACTACCATCAAGGGGACCAAGAACTTCCTTCAACTGCTCTTCATAGTAGGATACAGGAATTAAACTAGCCTCTGCTCCGGTGTCTAAAATACAGCCTGTGGGTACTCCTGCTATTCCTACTACAGACTTGGGACTTGTAGACACCAAGCTAGGTACTTTGTTGCTCCCACCAGCGTCTAAGCTCCTTATATTCCCTTGCATCTGGTCCTCTTGAGATGTTGTGTCTTGTATCCGTGGAGTGCTTGGCGATTGTCGAACCCCTACTTCCCTTGGACAATCCCTCCTCATATGCCCTGTCTGTTTACATCCGTAGCAGAGAGTAGGTGAATTACATTCTCGCTTTAGATGCCCTTTCTTGTTGCAGTTATAGCAGAATGATGTGGAACTCTGCCTAGGATTGTTGGTCATTCCTCTCATGGCTTGAACTACCTCTTTCAAAGTCTCCTTTAGCTCAGTGATCTCACTCTTCATGCTTTCGATAGTTTGGTCTTCAGCCGTCACTGATGCTCTCGCTGTCTCTACCTCACACTCTCTGATACTGGGCCTTGACGTCACTGTGTCGTCATCCTGGAACGTTTGGAGAACTTCCTTCCGCATGTCAATGAAGGGCTTGCCCTCAGCAGAAAACAGTATGCGACGGAGTTCCCTCTGGATTTGTTTGTCCCTCACTCCAGTGACAAATCGCTCCTTAAGGGTGTTGTCCCGCAACATGGTCAGGGCCGCTCTTTCATCTCCGCTTGCTGCCGACTCCATACGGTCGTAAAGGCGAATAAGCCCACTGCTGAAATCCGCTAAGGTCTCCCCCGACTTTTGCACCCTAGCATGTAACTCTGTGCTGAGTGGTTGTACCGTTTCTTTCAGGCCATAACGTGACTTCAATGCTTTTTTTAAAGCCTTACTATCCTCCCTGACTGAAGAGTCGTAACATCTTGCTTCATCTTTGGCTGAGTCTGTAAGATGGGTTAGCAGAACCTTCGCTTCTTCTC
The DNA here is from genome assembly GCA_035222895.1 of Strongylocentrotus droebachiensis. NCBI lineage: Eukaryota > Metazoa > Echinodermata > Echinoidea > Camarodonta > Strongylocentrotidae > Strongylocentrotus > Strongylocentrotus droebachiensis. The sequence goes on from JAVYIG010004467.1 coordinate 23,889, forward strand.
TGCTTCCTAGTTTGTAGTAACTGCAGTACTCATCAAATTCCTGCAGCCATTCGTTGATTGTCGGGTCTCCTTGTTTATGGGGAAATCCACTAAACCTACTTAACTTCACAGCTGGCAGACCTCTTGGGGACGACAAGTTCTGAAAGGCCCCTGTAAGGGCTGCCACCATCTCAGCGAGGCCTGGAGGTTGAGCTGAAGCTCCTGCCGATGTAGTTGGGTCATCTTCAACACCACCTGGCATCTTGCGTCTTGTGTACGTCTGTCAAATTTTTTTAATGTTGACTACCCTTCAACACAATTGGAACCTGCTGGCTTACAGTTGTGAAAAGAAATCTATTGACATTGATTTACAACAATATTTCAAGACAATAAATTTTAACTAAGCTTACTCTACAAAGCTTACATCCCTGATAAACCTATTTAATGGTTTATTCCCACATCGCCTGTAGTCTGGAGGTTTTTCTAAGTCGTATCTTCCTTCAGCGAGTCTTCCCTCCGATGCTCGTCGCTGTAGCTCAAGTTCAATCCCACTTCTGACACCACTGTAGTATTCTGGTAGGTCGAGAGAAGGGGGGGGGGCGGTTGTCAGGAAGAATGCAATACCAGAACACAATGACACGACTCGAGGTTGTAGGATATGAGCGGGATTTTATTTCCCACTTGAGCTATCTGCATAAAGTGTGATACAAGAAGAAAAACCTCTGCAAAGGCAGAAAAGAAACAACAAAAGAAAGAACATCAGTAACTACATGTTCAAAATCTCTTCATGCAACAATTTAGAGTCAACAATAATGTACATAAGCCCTGCTTCAATATTCATTGAGTGAGTAATTCAATGTAAAAGAAGAAAATGTATTTCTTATCATTCCAAAATATTCCCTCTATTTGGTGTGAAATATGACGAACTAATTTCTTCACTGAAAGTATGAATACAGGTCACCAAAATATGAAAGCATCAACTCTATTAAAGATTAACATCAGAATAATCCCCTGAAATATGCATAGTCATGTATATTCATTCTAATTAATGTCTAATTAATATACATTGACTGCCTATCTACAATTCGTTATAACACATTGTTATCAACACCTGAAACAGAAGTAATATAACAAGCAGTGTTCGTGTTCAAAACTATCTATCACGCTCTACCATCCTGACTCACCCAACTAGGACTGCTAAACAACTACTTGTTGCTACGACGACAAACAATGGAACCAGCTTCATCGACTCAAACGCTGGAATCTAGAACAAAGACAATATCACTACTTGCCATGAATAACTAGTCAACTATATATCATCAAATTGTTATTATCAAAACATTATGATGCGATAATGTAATCATAACAATTTAAGTCCTATTTATGAACGTAAAAATGCATCAAGTATATCAATACACAGATGAATAATGTGGTATCTATACTCTACTAAAATTGTCACTGTTCATTATAAAATAACTGAACCAATTAAATCAAAGACTCAAACCAATGAAATAAAAGAGTCAAACGTTAAGTAAAATGACAATATTACTTCAACTTCAGACATTGAGTATTAAAGAATCTAGATTAAGAGATACAAAAATGTAAACAAATGCTTCAATTTGTCATACCTCCAACAAGCACCAGAACTATTTCTCAATCAGAAACGTGGTCAATCAGTGACACCTCGACAACTGTTGAACCTCTAGCTCCATCCACGAAAGGAACTCCTATCAATTAAATGAATAATACACCAACTCCTAATAAACTCTACTCTCTAATAATAGTATGATATAATTTATATCAAGCACCAACACCAATCTACTGAAATAAGTAGACTCCTATTTCTAACTAACTGCACCATAAACCCTTCCCATGGAGGCTGCCATCTTATTTGTTTACAATGGAGTACCCCCCTCTTCAATGAGAATATTGCTTACACAGCACAACACAGTCTTGACTGACTTTTACCCAAACATATCTATCTAATCAAATCCCTCCAAACTTCCATCAGTGCACTTTACTCAAGCTACAGTATTTAATACCATAACTAAATAACACTTAGCTATACAAGTACATTAAATGTGTATTTACACTCATCAACATTATAATAAACATAAGATTCTCTGCCTTACATCGTTTACAAAGCCACTACAACGAGATGACGCATGGTCATTCATGCACAACGAACTACACGTGTGTACATTGTGTATCATGTACTAGGCCATACACTGTATGTGCTCATGACCTCTAAACAGTGATGCGATCCCTTCACTATTAATACTTCATTCTTTCTACTCAATATCAATAATAACATGACTATAGTCCTTATTCTACACTATAACAAAAATCAATTAACATACCTCGACAGAAACATGAAATATTCTGAATACTTTACTGCGAAACTCTGATTGCCAATCAGCTCTCCTCACTGAGTTGGTTGAACAATGCACTAAACTTTCTGTAGGCACATGCAAGAAAGTTCTTCCCAAACTGCCTAATCACTCTCTTAATATCCTTCCGCCTAAATCAACTATTTAGTCTTTCTGCAATCTAATATGTCTAAACAAAGATATGTTTAACAAACCATACTATCAATAACCTACACTTCCATAAACAATCCAGATTCAGTATAATTACAACTCTCTCAATTTGAACTATTTAGTATGTGAGTTCTGAATATGTGTAATGAGGCAAAGTACACAGGCCCCTCTCCGTCTAGTCTAAGGTGACCTTAAAGATAACAAATCAAGTTTTTCTCACTATACCACAGAAAGTTGAAAAAAATATAGTCTGAAATGAGTTTGTTAATGTTCTTTTTATAATTATTATTTTGTAGCACAGCCCCTGGCAACTTAAAGATGGCCATTCACTGTCATAAAGACTGACAACTGATTTCATTGGGGAAAAAAGTACAAGAACACTTAATCAAGGATTTCATGAATTTCAGGTCGGAAAAAACCAACAAATATTTGTCTTCTTGTCTTTATAACCTAAGATTTCGTATTTTAATTACTTTTTTCCTTTTATATTGAAGTTGCCTTAACATGAAATAATGTTCTGTCGCACTTTTTCTTTTGACCTACAAATTTAGCTTAACAATATTTAGTTAGCCCTCCCCTTACTGACTCATTCTCCAGCGACAATTGCTACGAGCGAATCTCGTACACTAACTGAATTTTTAACTTAAACGCTAAACTCAACACCATGCCCAACGCTATCCCCTGACCTAGTATCTTACCTTAAACCCAGTGGCAAACATAATTTTGACTAAAGAAAGACCGGAGTAATTTACAAGATCTAGGGTCTCGCCAACTTATGTTTCTGTTCCACCAGAATTTGAAATGCTAGAAATCGGGGTCACTTTTTTCAGTGATTTATATGATCTATTAGAGCTGTTGCAATTTGATATTTATTAGATAACTAAGTAAATGTAATTATACAGTGCGTCCCAGAAAAGAAGAAGCCGAGAATTATCGATGTTTAATCGCAACCTAATCACAATTATAATTAATAAATGACACATATTTATAAAGCTTAGACGATCCTCCTCGTCAATTTGATGCAACTCATATGATGCAGATATGCATGGGTGATTAGATTCGTTTTGAAGAGATAAGAGGGTACCAACAAGTCATTTGGCGGGCGGTATCTGAATTTCAAAGAGAAAATCAAATTTCTAGAAAGTTCATTTTCTGCCCTTTCATAATTATGACACATCAATCAGGAAAAATGAGCAAGTAATAACAAACTTCTGTTTGTTTGAAGTAATGCTTGCATTTCCATAATTTGATTAAACGAATTCGTTTCCACTGGCTGCCTGCTGTAGCAACACACCAAATTGACAAAAAAGTTAACTCCGTTTCGTTGACGATCAGCCATGCATCAAGTCTTTCGTCTTCTTAGTTCAAATTGTTTTTAATCACTCATGCGTGAAATATGGATCATATGAATTGCAATAAATGAAAGAAGAGGATTTAAGCTTCAATGTCATTGTGAGGATTTAAGCTTCAATCATAATTGTGATTAAGTTACGATAAAACATCGATAATTCTCGGTTTCGTTTTTTTTTCTGGGACACACTGTAGAGTGGGAAGTTTTGTTGTAAGAAAGAAAACCTTATATGAGAATAAAGATAAGTTGTGTTAGATTCCGCTGGTCAATCTTCATGGTATCGTGGTTAAACCAAAGGCCAGGTATCATAGGTACAACCGGAGATAATTTCTTAAAACAGTGCCAAAGTTTTCATTTCTACCGGACCAAATGAACCTTAAATCTCTCATTATTAAAACTTGACGTACCCTAGTGAGTGTTCAAATCTGGTATGGACGGCGCTTGGGAACACATAGAATCGTAGTCTCTGAAACTCCGGTGTATCGATGATTATCTGGCAGTGCTTCGGCATCTGAACACTGCTATGAATCGGGTCATTGTAAACCTGTATTGAGAAAGAGGAAGAAATAGTGGAATTTTCTTGAACCTCGCTTCGATTTTGTGTACTGATGGTTGATTTTTACGTGACAGCATGCACGAGCGTCAATCCGAGCTTGAGCATGGGGGGGGGGGGGGGGAGACACAATTACATGTCACCTTTACAGTTACTCTCAAAGTTATACCTCGTTATGTTGCTACACACACACACTATCTCTCTAGTTATTCTGTGGCACGCCGTTTATTTTCATTGGTGACCGGTTCATTTATTGTCTTTTTCATCAGCTTTTAGTCAGAGTTTATCGATTTTTAACTTGCTACCACATTCTTTCTTTTCACGTACGGCATCTGCCTATTTTTATCAAGAAAGTATAACAATGTATAAACATTAACAGTTTGGCTTTTATCCAATGAAATGTTTGCATTTTTTATTAAGTAGATTTTAAAAACCAAAAGTATCTGAATGATTGATCAGCGAGGTGGGTGCAGGGAGCGCGGAACCTTTGACGTTTCATTTAAAGTATAGACCAGTTCTGGTCATGCGATTGCATTGTGAAAGAAACGTTATCGAATCGATCAGAAAAGGTTGATCATCTAGCATATAAGTATTGGTGTGTACTGCAAGGTTCTGGAATCATCAAAATGATAAGAAATTTGGCCCAGTATTGGTAAGGTTACAAGCACTGTAACAGTAATATGTATATGGTAGGTGGTTTCCCGGCAAAATTTGGCATCACGTATAACTAGTCAAAACGTATTCTTTCACATGAATGGTAATAAGAGCTTCCATTTAATTTTTTGAGAGGGGGGGGGGGGGCGTTTCCAAAACTGGTCTATACCTTTAAACTATAGGAGAAAGAAGACGATTCGTTGCACCGTTCTCGACTCTTAATCCTTGTCTGAATTTTCAAAAGTAATATTTGATTCATTGTTAAACAAGATTTCGATTTTTTTTTCCAGGATATCTTCAGAAATAGGCATTATATGCATGTGATGAATATATTGACGTTTAAATCAACCTATCACCAAACAATCAGCATTTCATCATAGGATTTCCATAACTGCTTGCGGGAAGTATGTTAGTCAATATTTGCCACTTTGTTTTCGTTCACATTCTGCCCAATTAATATTCTTCTTCTTTGCGTCCGGAGATCCCATTCGTTTTGCACGTTGCTTATGTGATGTTTGAATAAAATAATTGGGATTTTGGTATTAATTCGGTAATTGCAGATCCAAGTAACATCCCTAACAAAATTAATCATGCCACACACACCAAATATCGAATGTGAAATATCAACGAACATTTGAGCCAAAGTTGCTTATGATGTTTGAATAAAACAATTGGGATTTGGGTATAATTCGGTCATTGCAGATACAAATAACACCCCTAACAAAAATAATCATGCCACACATATCATATATCGAATGTCACATATAAACGAAGATTTACGTGTGTGTGTGTGTGTGTGTGTTCGTGAGTGTGCGTGTGTGTGTGTGTGTGTGTGGTGTGTGTGCGAGCGTGTGTGTGTGAGTGTGTGTTGGTATGGGGTGGAGTCTGATTACATTTTAAATTTAATTTGAGGCTTAGTATGCATGTACATGTGTGTTTGGCCGCGGATAGTTTTTTTCTATACATTTGCTCACGGGGGAAATAGATTATGTGGTCATTTCTTTTAGAGTTTATGGATGTAAGGTAATGGATACAATTGTATATGAAATAAAATGGCAGTGAAATTATCTTTTATGACATTAAATGTTAGAGGAATAAGAGATAGGTTAAAAAAAGGAATATTTTTGAATGGTGCAAAAGAAAAAAGAATAGTATAATTTTCTTACAAGAAACATATAGTACAGTAGAGGTAGAAGAGCGGTGGAAATAAGATTGGAGAGGGCCAAGGTTTTTTAGTCATGGGTCAAACTATAGTAGAGGGGTTCTTATTTTTAAATTACAATTACATTTTTAAATTCTATAGCCTAACGCCAGAATGATCTGGCGTTAGGCCATAGAATTGAATCATTTGGTTGATAAGTTTGTTTTGGGGAAACCATATTGGAAATGTAAGAGTAGTTTATGTATGGATAAAGATTTTGTTGTAGGGATAAATAAGAAAATACATGAATTAACAAATTAATGGTCATTACAGATTTTGAATAAACTGGTATTTTGGGATCTTTTAAAGATGAAAATGAGAAAATTTATTATAACATACTCGCGGGAAAAGGCAAAAGTGGGACCCACTAAACATATTGTTGATTGTATTGAGGGGAAACTCCCCCCTCCCTGCACCACCCCCCTACGGGAGTGCCCTTCGCGATTTCGGTAAATAATTCGGCATGAATATATTTGTCGGTAATTCATTTCATTTCATATCATTTATTGACCATTAAAAAGAAATATATATATATATACAAACATCGATACAATATAAGAATAACATCAAAGAACAACAACATAAAAAGTAATAATGGCCAGGGCCCCTGAGAAGCAAGACTGCTTGTAATCAGGACCCTACATGCAAGTACATTATAATAGAAACATACATTTTAAATGCACACACACATATACAAGCACACACCTACACACCCGACAGGATAGAGCAAAGATATAAGAGGAAGGAAAAAATACATGATAAAGAGCTACTGAGAGAGATTGAGATTATTTAAAGATGTGAATAAATGTAACCTGGACAATGCTTTGGATCTGGACAGTGTTGTGCTATTTCTTATGTCACTACTCAACAAATTCCATTATTGTACCCCTATGAATCTGATTGAATTACGAACAAAATTAAATTTAGAGAAAGATTTATGTAAATCTTGATGCTGTCAATGAGTATGAATTTTTGAGTTTGTTTAAAACATGTAAGAAAAGTTTTCTGGAAGGGCGCCTTTATAATATATTTAAACAGAAAAATCCAGATATGCAATCTTATCAGTTCAAATAATGGCATAATTTTGTATTTATCAAAAAGTGGCGCGCTTGGAGTCATAAAATGAAAATTAGTCAACAGACGACGAACTACCTTCTCTTGTAAAATAAACAATTTTGAGAAATTTTATTTGTAAGTATTGCCCCAAATTAAAGTACTATATTTCAGATGAGGAAATAAAATAGAATAACAAATATTAAGTAATATTTTGAGAGGTAAAACATCCTTAAGGCTATACATTTGAACAATTTATTACGAACATGATCAATATGTTTTTTCCAATCTAAATTTTCTAGGATTGGTGGCTAGTTTGGTCGGTATTCGGTGGCCTCTACAACCCGCCCCCTCCCCCCCCCCACTGAAAAAGGTCTAGCGACGCCCCTGCACATACTGTAGGCATCACTTTGGCGCAAGTCGATTTTTGCACTCTCGCAAACAATACCTTCTGTTCATCCAAGCGTAAACACATACCACACAAAAATGATACTAAAAGATTTGGGACAAAACGCTCTTGCATAAGATGTATAATAATTTACTGTTCATAGATGATTGTTAAACAAAATTAGCAATTTTCTAGGTGTAAACTTTGTTTGACCCCCATGGTACAATTTTGCTTGGGTATTTGGAACTGGATGATTAACATGCAGTGGCGTAGACAGGTTCGTACACCTGGGGGGGATGACTCAGGGGCGGATCTAGCTTTTTGCTAAGGGGGGGGTTGACCAAAATAATGACGATGCGGAGCATCGTCCACGAGCCGCGAAGCGGCGAGCCGATTTTTTTGGGGGTGTTTATTTGAACCCCGTAAGTGATGTTTTCCTGGCATCTATTAACACAATGGAGACCATAAAAAGTAGTGCATGATAACGTCTTTTTAAATCAAGTAACAGTTAAATACACAGTTATATCCAGAGTTATCATGTGTTTGGTTAAGTTACCAGATGAGTTGAATATCTTCTCACAATATTTGCACTTGAAAGAGTTTCTCTCCAGCGTGCGTTCTTTTTTCTTTCTTTTTTTCTTTTTTTCCCCTTTTTTTGGTTTCGTTTGTTTTTTGGGCCGCCCAAGGGGGGGGGGGGGGTTTAAACCCCCTAACCCCCCCCCCCATAGATCCGCGCCTGTTTAATCTTGTGGTTATCTTGTGGTTTCCAAACCACAAGATAACCACAAAATACTTGTAAGATTTTCTTTTTTTTACCGTCTGAATTGGCTTTCACCGTGTGAATGCGGCTAATAACAATAAACACAATTACAATAATGATGAGGATTATTATTATCATCATCATAATTATTATTATTATTAATATTATAATTGTTATCATTATTATTATTACTATTATTATCATCATTATGACTTATTAAGTAAGCAAATATCATTCCCCAAAACCTGGGGGGGATGATTGTACATGCCATCCCCCCCCCCCCACCTTGTGAGGTGGGGGGGGGGGGGATGCATCCCCCTCATCCCCCCGTTGTCTACGCCCCTGTTAACATGGTAAAATGAACTTGTGTCTTCTTCATTCCATTCTTAATCATTTGCATTTTGTTTTATTCATTCGAGTTCAATTGTTTTCTAAATGTTTTCAAGACAATATTTTTTTTTTCGATCATAGATTTTATGTAGCTTGGTATCTAATGGTAATTTTTTAGAGGAAAGCAATCCAAGTAACAATTTTTGAGTTGTAGCGACAATCGTTCACCTTTGCTGCTCTTTAATACTACTATGACAATCAGTAACAATAAATTTTTCCAGGGCTCGTCATTAATTCGTTTAACAGTTGATTCCCCTCGGTTGATTCTTTTGTTCGGGTTATTTGGCTGGGAGAGATAGCGGTGAACGGTCTCACGCTTAACGACGTTGTATTATTATATTTATTTGTTCATCGTCTCTACAATGCTCTTTGAATAATACAAAAACAGCTTCTATTGATAGGCTTCCTGAAAGAAGTGCCAATGGTTGCACCCTGTACATTATGATGATGTGTTTTTTCAATAACAAAATCAAACACATGATAATAATGTACTGGGTGCAAGCCAATAAGTTTTTTACAACAGTAAACAACAATGAGGTGCTATTTGATGTGGCGTACAAATCGCAATCACATGGTACAATTCTTCCTCTTCCCCTCCTTCTTCTTCCTAGTACATGTAGTAGAAGTAGTAGTAATAGCAGCCGTATCATAATGATGATGATAATAATTATTACTATAACTATTATTATTGTTGGTGGTGTAGGACACCAAGGTAAAAATACGAAAAATCTGTGATTTAGATAGACTTTAAGAAAAATAGTTTATTGTTTAAAGTGTAATAAGTGGGTGGAATCAAATCAAAATGTTGTAATGTTTGTAAAATGTGCCAAATGGATTAATTGATCATGTTCTTCATTGGAGCATTTTTTTGTAATCAAACTCTGATAGGGTTTGTGATAAATGTTCTTTCGTGAACTTTTTAAATTTATTTTTGTAGTTTATTTCGGTTTAAAAAGACATAAATAACATGATTCAAAGGTCCAAAGACCAAAACTGATCATGTTTACAAGTAATACAATAAGTTATAGATACAGTAAATATACAATAGTGAGCCACACAGACAGGTAAACCAAGAACAAGATGGCAATAAAGATGAAAAGATAATACATTTCCATCAATACAATACCAAAATAAACTAGGAGAAAGTAGTGGTCAAGATCGTCAAATTACTAAACTGATATAGGGTAATGGTAGCAGATAAACAGACAAAAATAATGTTGAGTAACCAAACAATCGATAAATATAGGGGAAAATTAAATTCTGAATATAGGCAACGATAACAGCCTTAACCCTTACTGTACTGGGGGGGGGGGGGCCTAGGAGGCCCCCCCCCCCTCTCGACATTTTCGAAGATTGCGCCGCAACGGCTTGGAATTTTGAATTGTCGTTTAATTACTTTTTTTCCCTCAAGTCTTACGCATATTTTGATACCATTTTCGTTGAAATCGGATACATCTGTAAGGCGTTACATAACAATTAGTATGCGCATGTCATAAAAAAAAATAAAAAAAAATAAAAATCGCATCAAAATTTGCATATATTATCATTATTAATTACATTAAATAACTTTTTTGTGTTAGAAAAGAACTTCAATATGAATAATGAGTTTCAACATTCAAAAAGTGGAGTTTGACACGTTTTCTGTAAAATGCATAAAATTAGCGCATTTTGCATAATTAATTAGGCTAACGACAAAAATTTGCATATCCGGAAAAAACTAATTATACCATCTTGTTCCTTACGTAAATATCTACATACATTAAATTTTCGTGTTCATCGGACAATCGACGGCCGAGAGCATGGGGGGGGGGCCTCCCAGGCCCCCCCCCCCCCCCAGTCAGTGGCTGCTCAAAATAGCCCAGTACAGTAAGGGTTAACACATAAATTGACTACTTTTGAGTTGAAGGGGTTACCATACAGAAATAGATACCATACAAATTGGAATCGACTTCAAAAAGCAGTTATACAATGCCATTATTATCAAAAATATAACGTATACCAATTTTCGAATGTGTCAAATTGAAATGATTCTGAGGAGTAATGCAAAGAGGGTGAGGGCGGAGAGAGAGAAAGAGAGAGATAACGGATAGAGAGATAAATATATATATATATAGAGAGAGAGAGAGAGAGAGAGAGAGAGCAAGAATCAAGGATTATTAATTGTACGAACAAGAGAAGGAACAGCAGAATTTTGATAACGGCTAGTCCTGCACCTATGAATGACTAAACCTTGATTATTACGGAGGGGGCGAAAATTGGGCAAGGAATCTTTGTATGGTGAAAGTAAGTCTCTGTGTCGGGACGTCAGTAGCGAGTGGGCAAATTTTGTATCAAGCTCAATTCTTCTTGCTTGAAGGGAGGGTAGATTTAGACTCTTTAGCCTTTCATCATAGATGAGAGGGGTGAAACCGAGAATGATCTTGGTCACACGCCTCTGAACTCTCTCAACTTTCTCAGACTGTTGACAAGTGAATGAAGAAGACCAGACAGGCGGGGCATACTCCAGAATTGGACGGATATGCGTAAATCGTTACTAGATCACTCAAGGATGCATTGTATTTCTTTAAGATGTACAGCATAAACAACTTTCATTCTTTGATATTATTTAAACCATAGTGAAAATGTCTCAAACTACAGTTCTATAAGGAGCATATCTGCTGTTAAGTATTAACGAAGATATATCCAATGCACTCAGATATATTTCTGGTATTACTATCGCACATTTAAATGTATGTTCTTTATTGAAAAATATCGAAGAAATCCGTTCTATTTTAAAGGAAACAAAAATTCATATTTTAACCTTATCTGAAACTAGACTTGATGAATCCGTACTTGAAGAAGAAATAAATATAAAAAGTTATAGACTAGTGAAAAGTGAAAGGAATAGAAACAGAATATATACATTAAAGAATCACTGAATTATTCGTTGCCAGAAGAATTATTTATTGAGGATATAGAATCAACAGAAACCATTCATTGTATTTGCATGGTATAGACCACCTGACTCAAGTGTAAGTGACTCAATTTCTAGATAAACATGCTCCAATTAAAAGAAAAAGAGTAAGACGCAAAAAGTCACTTTGGATGACAAGTGATAATTTAGAATTAATGCGTAAAAGAAACAGAGCTTATGAAATGGCAAATTTATCTAAAGATGAAAATGATTGGAGCGAGTATAAGAAAATGAGAAATCGTGTAACCTACGCCCAGCGATCTGCAGAACGAAGATACATCACAGAAAGCATAACAAAGAATGCGCGTAATTCAGCTATGTTGTGGAAACTTTCACGAGATCTTTTACCAAATCAAAATGCAGGTTTACGAAAAAATGTATATGAAGGTGAAGAATACATAAAAAGTATAGATATTGTAAATGTACTAAATTATTATTTTCTTGTATAGCTATGAATAAGAACAATCAAATCAACACTTTCCATTCAAAAGTCATGTGTAAACTCTACTTTTTCTTTTCCGCAGATTACGGCAGAAGAAAATTGTAATTTAGAAATACCGCGTTACAAAGCAACAGGTCTTGATAAAAATTCCATCAAATATTCTGTCGTCAATCTATCTCTCAAAGGTGATGATGCCTCAAATCCATTAAACTACAGGCAATTATCGTATTATCTGTTCTCTCAAAGGTTTTTGAAAAGTTGGTTTTCAAACAAATGCATATATACCTAAACGAAAATGACATATTGATAACAAATCAATTTGGTTAACATCCAAACTTTTCAACGAGCCTCGCTCTTTTAAATCTAACTGCAAATATAAGTAAATCAATTGATCGAGGTGATTCGCTAGGGCTTGTTGCATTAGACCTGAAAAAGGCGTTTGATATGGTGAGTCATAAGATATCGCTTTCAAAACTGAAATATGGATATGATAATGATTGCATTCGCTGGGGTAAAGATTATTTTCAATTTAGAACTCAGACAAGAGTTATACATGGTAATGAATCTTGTGAATCAATTGCTAATAATTGTCGAATTACAGAGGGGAGTATTCTGGGGCCATTTACACAAAATATTATACATGAATGATCTTCCTAAAGTAATAACACATTGCAGAATGTCACTTTATGCTGACGATACTTGCTTGAACATGAATTACTAACGAAGACTTAGCCTCAATTTAAACCTGTTTTTTCTGATAACGAGCTTTTGTTAAATGTCAACAAATGCAAGTTAAAATAGGCTCAAAGAGTAAGACCAAATTATTTGACAATATTAATGTAAGGATTAATGGCCATGTAGGCATGTACTGTAAATATATTGTCAAGTAGGATAGCTAAATCTATAGACAAACGAGTGAGTTTATTGGTCAAAGTATATGATATCTAAAGGAAAACACTTGAGACCTTAGTGAAGATGGAATTCAGTCCATTAGCCACGTATGTGTCATGGCTTTTTTTTTTTACAAGAAGACGAATATAGTTATTTGATAGTGAAATATGACGAAACCTATTAAAAAGCAAAGCTTGTAAATATTAGATTCCGTACACAATATGATGAAGAAAATCGTCGCCAGTTTGACATGGTGCGATGAGAAAGATATAAAAAACGTTTTTAGGGCGAATGATAATAACAAAAATCATACTGCGTCATTAGACGGAAATTATGTAGTAAAAAAGTCATTAAGTAGACATGGTCATTAGCAGCATGTTTTCGTGTCCAGTTAGCGATTGAACAATACAATTATTGCCATAACTTCTTAAACTAATGACTAATGATTAAACCTTTTGGTTCCTGGGAGACCTTTAACTCTCCTCTGCCTGCAAACGTACGTAGAATTAATGATTAAACCTTTTGGTTCTTGGGAGGCCTTTAACTCTCCTCTGCCTGCAAACGTACGTAGAATTAATGATTAAACCTTTTGGTTCTTGGGAGGCCTTTAACTCTCCTCTGCCTGCAAACGTACGTAGAATTTAATCATTAGTCATTAGTTTAGGAAGTTATATTGTTTTGAACTGGTATGGGTATGGGTAATATACCAGTTTTTATGGGTTAAATTTAGGGTTATGTATAGATATCCTGTTAATACAACATTTAGGGTTTAATAAACCTGTAAAGTACAGCTACGTCTCACGTTCCTAGACCTTTTTCTTCATGCCTATATATATATGTGTATGTATATATATATATCACATCAACTGAATAAAGACACCGATAGCCCAACACACAAGCAAGTTAAAACATTTTGAATTTGCATAATCATTTCTAAGTTTATTCCGAAAGTATTTCTCGTACTAATATTTGCTATGTTCATGATGCTTGACTATGATTGAGTGATATTAAGTTTGTATGCCATGTATATTTGTTCATACAATGTTTTTGTTTTTGTATGTGTTTGCACTTCAGAACCTGAAGAAGGCCTCACAAGCCGAAAGCTCGTAATAAAATTGTAAAGTACAGCTACGACGTCTCACGTTCCTAGACCATTTTCTTCACGCCTACATATTCTGGAACACCCGTTGTCATATTAGAGTTGAGAATTCTCGCACTTTTATATATATATATATATACAGTGCGTCCCAGAAAAAACGAAACCGAGAAGTATCGATGTTCTATCATAACTTAATCACAACTATAATTAATGAATGATACATATTTGGAAAGCTTAGAGTCTCCTCTTTCATGTGATGTTACTCAGATAATGCATATTTCACGCATGAGTGATTAAAAGCAATTTGAAGGAAGGAAACCAAAAAGACATTTGGCGGGCGGTATCTGAATTTCGAAGAAAAATTCACATTTCTAGAAAGTTGAGTTTCTGCCCTTTCATATGACACCTCAATCAGGAAAAATGAGCGAGGAATGACAAAGTTCTGTTTGTTTAAAGTAGTGCTTGCATTTCCATAATTTTATTAAACGAATTCGTTTTTACTGGCTGCCTGCCGTATCAATAAACGAAATTAACAAAAGACTTAACTCCGTTTCGTTGACAATCAGCCGTAGACGAGAGTCTTCATGCATGGCTGATTGTCAACGAAACGGAGTTAAGTCTTTTGTCAATTCTGCTTTTTGCTACAGCAGGCACCCAGTGAAAACGAATTCGTTTTTTAAAATTATGAAAATGTAAGGGCTACTTTAAACAAACAGAACTTTGTTATTCCTGGCTTATTTTTCTTGATTGAGGTATCATATGAAAGAGCAGAAAATGAACTTTTTAGAAATGTGAATTTTTCTTTGAAATTCAGATACCGCCCGCCAAATTACTTTTTGGTTTCCTTCCTTCAAATTGCTTTTAATCACTCATGCGTGAAATATGCATCACGTGAGTAGCATCAACTGAAAGAGGAGACTCTAAGCTTTCCAAATATGTATCATTCATTAATTATGGTTGTGATTAAGTCATGATAAAACATCGATACTTCTCGGTTTCGTTTTTTCTGGGACGCACTGTATATATATATGTAACCCTATGTTGCATTAAATGGTACATTAACCGGACATCATAAAACCTGGTATATTGCCCTAACCCTAACACCCATCTCTTATTCACCTCTTTTCATTTCCATTGACGTTTTGACGTTACCTATTATATGTTATGCAAGTGAATACCAATTTTTAGAATGATACGGATCTACTAAATAGAAGTATTATAGGACATTATTCGTGATATTCCTGTACAGAGTTCATGGTATCGAGCATAGCGGATGTACAGTATTTTCCGGCAGGCCAGTTGCGTGCTGAAAGCATACATGAGATCCTCTTTCAAGGAATATACCAAATCATCCAGTCAAATGAAAATTTATTAAAGCAGTGTTTCCCTTTTGCAGCCAGCATCGAATTCTGTAAGACTTTGCAGGAATTATGAATATGTCACGTATATGTCCTATCTGTGAAGCAATGTCCTATTATTCACATTATGCGAGGAAATTCGTTTACTTTCTAGATGTCACACACTATTGAGTGACTCACTGACTTTTTTCTTTGGAAATAACATACATAAAATGAGCTGTAAAGGGTACATGAGCATTTTACTACATCAATAACACACTTCTTGTAATGGCTAAAATTAAACTGATTGAATCTTTGCGTAGCACAAAACATACGACCATTCGGTATGAGGGTCTGAAAATCTGATTATTTGATTAAACGAGCGCGCTCGCTTAATTCAACTCGACAATTGACGGTCATTATTTTCCAACAAACAGACATTTTCAAGCCCTTTTGTTTTGAGCGGAGTTCTATATTAGTATTATCTTTCAAATGCCGTTGGAATTTGAAGGGATTGGGTATCTTTGTCGCAGCTTCTAAACAAAATCCTGGATTTAGCTCATGCTGCAATCATAATTTTAAATCTGTAGGTCCGCGTATCAGGACACCTACCCCCTGGACATCCACCCCCAGATAACCACCCCCAGTCAACAACCTGCAAGGACAGCTATCCCCTAGGGCAACTACCCCCTAGGACGACTACCTCCCAAGGACAACTACCCCCGGACAACTACCCCCAAGGACAGTTGCCCCGGGGATAGTTGTCCTAGAGGATGGTTGTCGTTGGGGGTAGTTGTCCTAGGGGTAGTTGTCCGGGGGTAGTTTACCTGGGGGTAGTTGTCCTAGGGGGTAGTTGTCCTATGGGTTAGTTGTCTGGGGGTAGTTGCCCTAGGGGTGGTCGTTATAGAGGGTGGTTGCCCTAGGGGGTAGTTGTCCTAGGGGTAGTTGAATGGGGGTGGTTATCCGGGGGGTTATGTCCTGGGGGTAGGTGCCCTAGAACCCTTTAAGGGCGTGTTCATGCTTCACTTTTTCTGGCCAGAATCAGGCATCTGTTACGCGTTTAGTTTAAAACACGGTTGCGTCTTAGCTCACTTTTGTTGAATCACCGAAAACGGCGATCACGATCGCCGATCGTAAACTCACAAAAAGATGCGTTTACAATTTGTAAACGCGTTTAAATGGGGTCAACGCACTGACCTCTAGTGGTTCTACGTAGCATGCACAGTGAAGGTTTGTGAATCCAGCTGGAAGACCAATTAGGGCCACACAGGGAGAATTGCCTTGAGGAGCCAGAGAAGTTAGCATGAACAGTACACCGTGGAACTGCGATCACGATGAGCGTTTACGATGAGCGTTTCAGATCGCTCATTCTACCTTCAAAATCAAGCATGAACGCGCCCTAAGTCAGTCAGGAATCCCATGACTTTTACAAGCCGATCGCCTGTCTGATTATCGAGATATTTATGATTGGAATTCGAAATTTGTAACCGATTTCCTAACTGTTTACTACAGATTATTGGGGGAAATGAGTACGGTAAAATCGGTCACACAAAGATATTAACTTCTTTGAGGCACTTCATGATCATTTTGAAGCGCAACTTGTTTAGTGCTTCAATATTACACCATATCACAGACACTAATAACATGTAGTGCCATGCATATCTGATCTGTAAAACTGGTAACAGTGTTGAAGGGTTGAAAATCGGGTGGATAGTGATTCTTTACAATTTTGATATATTTGGATGCCCCTGTAGAATATTATATATTGCACATATCCTAATTTGATGATTATGCTAATTAGGCTTATAAAAAAAGGTGCCAAAGGTTGCCAAGATGGCAACCAAGTTGAAATTACCTCAATACCAAACTAGAACACGAATCAACTAAAAAACCTTGTACTTAACAATTTTTCCAGGTCATGTACATGGTATATGGTACCGTCTACTGGACTAGTTAGATATAATTTGCCAGTAGATGTGAAATATAGGGCGCACTATATTAAATTAATTACACTACAAGGTTAGCGTGGCAACAATCCTTTTATTTTAATCAAGTAACGAAACTTTACTTCTAATTATTAACTGCAGTTATTGGTTACCAATCAAAGATTGCTCCATATTCTGCCCCGAATATTAAAGCAACATATGCTTTCGTTTCATTAGAAAGATATAAATAGCGTTTCCTTCCTCATTCTTGTTTCTGTTTTTTTTATAAATATAAATTGCTTACTGTAAGACTGACTGTCTGGAATAAGCTAGATAGTGTTGTAAATTAATGGCGTAGCTTCAGGGGAGAGGTGGAGGTTAAGAGGGCACGTCTTTTTCTCCGATCGTACTGCGAGAGAGAGAGAGTGAGAGAGAGAGAGAGAGAGAGAGAGAAAGAGAAAGAGAGAGAGAGAGAGAGAGAGAGAGAGAGAGAAAGAGAGAGAGAAGGGGGTGTATGACCCGGGGTTTTAAATTTAGTTTTCTTTCATAAAGCCTGGTACTGATGAACCTCTCTTCCATGTGACTGCCATATTAGGCGGTTCCATATGAATGGTACCGCAATGTTTATTGACATCAAAATATTGGAGAGACGATGAACAATAAGAGAAATAGCACGTCGTCGTTCACTTCTCTCCCCCTCTCTCTCTTAAATCCTTTGAAAAGAGGAATCAACCAAGCTGAATCAACACGAATTATTATGAGTCCTACCTGAAAGAGGAAATTGCCACGTCATCGTTGTAACAAATGGCGACTGATTCAGCAAGTAACGTTGCTAAATTATTTTCCCCTAATCAATACATGAAGCTGAATTAAACAAATGACAAAAGCAGATAATATTGTCTTGAAAACATAGGCAATATAATGAACAATAATTTTTTGGTTTTTGTTTTGTTTATCCTCCAGTACCAAATAACGAAGCACAACTCGGGAAAATGCAAATAAGGGTCCTAACTAGCAAAAGAACTTATAAAAGATTATAATTGTGTCTAAGGGGGGGGGGGGGGCTTTTAGTTGTTTGCCAATGGACAGAGTAAATGTGAGTGAGAGAGAGGGGCCGGGGAGAAAGAGATTTACTAAGAGCGAAATTAAAATATAGGATTTCTCGGTCACTTTCGTAAGCTTTTCATTCGTTTTGATACAAAGTTCATTCAAATTCGCGAAATAAAGCTGCCGGCGTGTTAATTACATTCAAAATAACACTTTTTTCATTTGATTTACTTATTCGGTCAATGGATTTAGCACTTTTTTCGTTCAATTAACAACCGCTTACAAATGCGCAGTTTGCATTCATTTTCGTCAACAATGGCAAATCGGACGTCCGTACCATTCAATTTCACTTTGGGTCATTCTAAATAACAAAGTTTTCATTCATATTCGCCTATATTTAGAAACCTATGGTATACATGGTATATGCACATGTTTCTCATCTAAATTAAACAAATGAGTTATATAACATGCCTAGATGTCTTGCCCGTCAACATGTAGAGGGTTAAACAACTCTAGATATAAGATTGGACATCATCTTACTGATGTTCTCATCACGGACTTTATCGTACTCGGTCATCTTTTGGAAGTGATATTACGTAGACGAACATGGTAATGTAATGCATGATGTAACTATGATCATTAACATTATAACCAAATCAAGATTTCATATTGTATACGTGTATTCTTTAGTTTATGTCCACATGACATGAGTTATTGAGATGTGCGCGCAGTGAGAATACAATGTATCAAACTCATTAATGATTGTGTAGCGTGATCGTGATTGTAATTGAGATGGTGATTACGATTGTGACTGAGATGGTAATTGTGACTGTGATCACGATCGTGATTGTGATTCAGTGTGATGGTGATTCAGATTTTGATGTGATTATGATTGTGATTGAACTGATACTCATAGATTGTTCTTAACATGTTCAATACAGACTAAATATAATAACACAAATATAAATGGCTTCAAAGAGATTACGAACATCGAATAAATTATCAAAAACAAAACAAAACAAAACATTACAAATAAATCAATGTATAGAGTATTGATACATGCCCCCCCCCCCCCCCCACCATTATGGTACGCCACTCCAATAAATACAACCGTAGTCTGTAAAAACACACTTTGCATGCACTTATATCATTGCATATTCATAAAAAGACACTCTTGCTTAGTTCCATGCTTATTCTTTATTGATGTGGTTAGGTTTTTGTCTACTTAACACATGATCGTTCAGTTGCTAAATGGTGATGATTTAGAGGGTATACATAATTATACACCCATAGTGAGGACAAATAACATGTTTGTTGCTTACCAACCCATTCAATTTGAAATGGATTTAGCATGGAACTAAGCTTGCGGGGTTCTATATAATCATACTGGGTAAGATTTACATGTTTAATTTGTCTGCAAAACGTGTGAAACTGTATGCTAAAAAACGAATTTGAACGAAAAATAACAGCTGCGGTGACAGAATCGGCGAAATTGAATGAACATAAAATGAATTTGTGTGGCCAACTTACGAAAGTGACCGAGAAATCCTATATTAAGCGAAAGAGAGGGCAGGGAGATCGACAGTGAGAAAGAGAATGGCTGAAGGAGCAATAGAGAGAGAGAGAGAGAGATTAACTGCCATTGTGTACCAGCTATTATGTATCCCAGAAGCGAAAGAAATTGAAATATGCCATGTCTCGAAAAGTCGTGAGAACGTGTGTCAATATCGAGATTTTATCACTACCTCATGCACTACACTACACAAGGTAGATCATGCGTGACCCATTGAGGAGCTATTCTTTTCAGGGGACATTGCCGCTTTTGTATTCGTCCACAGTGAGGCTAAGTAAAAAGTATTACTAGTTTATCTTCCCCGCACGCAATCTTTTGGCGCCCGCCTCTTATTTTTTTCGGGGGGGGGATGGCAATTTGATATGTTTTGTTTCTGATTAATATATAATTCGGTGATATGTTTAATGTAGATCTGAAATAAATTTAAGAGAAAAGACATAATTTATAGACAAATATTTCATCTTTCAATTCATGTATCAAACTACGATTTGTATTGTATTTAAAGGGGCACTTAATTAAAGTCTCAAAACAAGCATGAATGTTATCACGGTAGCATGAGTGGTCAGTCCCATCTGTGTCAAATGGAATAGTATCCAGTAGATCTCTTGAAATCACTAGCGGTTTCAAACTGAGCCCTTATTATTATATTGTTTTTGGGGGATGGGGGAGGGGAGATTTGTCTTAAACGTAATCCTTTAAACCACAGAATGAAACAAACTAGGTATGTGACTTAATTTTTCCTTCTTAATAATTAGTCTTTAAAAGTGGTCGAATATCGCAAATTTTGTGAAGAGCGTTGCCGACGACTCGCCAGATGCCTTAGTTGCATGGTGTGCGCTTACGGGCGTTATGCAGCCAGATCTTCGGTTATGCTTTGTTTTTTCACATCCAACTGCCTGTAAAAACATGTACAAAGCCAACACTCACATTAAAACATACTCACACACACGCACACACACACACGTACACACACACAAGAATGACTATGTCAATGAGTATTTATGTGTGTGTTACTTAATTGTTTGATTTGATTTGATTTATTTATTTCTGTTTGATTTTCTTTTGAGGCCGGTTATCAAACTGACCATCCGGCCTGCATCTACATCTATCAGTATCCAGGCGCAGATCCAGGGGGGACGAAAAATAAAAAATAAAATTAGTGCTCACTAATCTCCCCCCCCCCCCCCCCCCCCACTGAGCGAAATATCGGTCGGCACGATTCTCAATTTGCCCCCCCCCCTTATAGCTCCATGATCATACTATGGAATAATAGACATATATTACTTACATCTATGAGTTAACAAGGTTGTCCTCTAACTCCTCTTACTTCCTTATCTTACTACCTTATCGCAAACTTATATGTGCGTTGTTAGCTAACTTAATTTGTTTGGTCGCCAACCTAGTCTGGTTTGCTGGTTAATCAAGGCCCTATACACGAACGATAATATAATAAGAGAGATTTATGATATATAATACCTTTCTATTTGAACTGAGTGTTGAATTCTTTCAAAGCTGGCGTTAATAATTGACACATTCACCAGTATACGAAAACCATAATGTTTGATTTCAAACAGTGAAAGAGTAAATCTGCGTCCATGAAATTTACCTTACGAGATTCCATATTGTCATCAGAGCTCTCCTTCCGTGAAAAAACCGTTATAAGGTCTGCTGCTGTGATTTAGTTGCCTACTTCAGTCCTGAAGACTCGTCGATTAATTCAAAATAATGAACACCAACAGCTGTACGTGATATATCGTATAGAGAAAACTTATCAAAACCATACACATCGTTTATTCGAGTGCGTTGATGTCCGATTCATGAAACTTTGTTATATCTGCCTAATAAAAGGCAAACTAAGCAGGGATGTGAGAGCTTGGGTATGGTTACCGCCCACGACACCTGGGGGCTGTTTCACAAAGATTCGAAGTCGAACTTAACTCTAAGTTGGACTTAAAAATTATGGAGAGCCATTTGTAGCCTTAAAATAAAATATATTCAAAGCAAAAATTAAAGTATTTTAGACTTTAAATAAATTCCACATCAAGAACATGAAAACTCCCATCATAATAGAAAATATGAATGATTTAAATAAACATATTGTGCCTTTTAAAATAACTTTTATAAAAATATTTTCAAAGATGCTAACGGCTTTCCATAATTGTTAAATCCGACTTAGAGATAAGTTCAACTTAGGATCTTTGTGAAACTGTCCCCTGGAAAGTTTCCCACCCATTCCACCACACACAGACGCGCGCGCACTACATAATCCATGAGGGATAGATAAACAACACTGGGGTTACATTGAACTACATTGAAGTTAAATTACTAAGGTGAACCGAGCTGCATGGTAAAAACATTTTGACATGCAGCTAAAGGCAGATATTGTCTGTTTTATAATGTAATCAAATTATAAAATCATAATAATTTAAAGTAATACGTCGAAACGCAGGATGTAATCTCTGTTGAAATAATAAAATAACTCTTAAGTTATATCCAGTTATTTGCTCGCATCTTGCTCGTCCCAGTATTCAAAATCAATGATTGCAGCAAATAGTGCAGGGCCCCATCTTACTAATATTTGTAATTGATCCGAATCGAAACTGGCAATTTGTACATGAAAATAGTGATTATGAATTTCACATTGCATCGCCACTTTAGAATAGACTTAAAAACAGGTGTGCGTTTTTTTTTAAAACAATTCAATCGTACTTATTCATGAACAGCGCAATGTACTCTGTTGGAAATGGGTTGATATTTGTTTAATCTGTGGATTTTGTTCTCTCTGCTCAAGTATAATGTATAATTCCTAGCATTCTTGATCTAAAAAAAGTCACCCAAACATTATCTAAAAGAAAATACTAAACTTAATGGGTTAAATAGAAATAAAATGTGAAGGAGGGTACAGATAGAGAAAGAGAGAGAGAGAGAGAGAGACAGAGAGAGAGAGACAGAGAGAGAAAGAGAGTGAGAGAGTGAAAGAAAGAAAGAAATTCCGAGAGAGAAATAGATGGCGGGCGGGGAGAAGAAAAAGAAAGATTATAAATTAAAATACAGTGGAACTTATTTATACCATTATAACAAACTCATAATAACAGCATAATTGTGCTACTCAGCTCCCATGTTCTATATTTTATTTTTAGCACAGATTCGACAAAGTTTCAATATAAAGAGAGAATTTCCGTGGGTTAGAAGGAGTTTGTTGACTTTGTTCTCATGAGGTTCCACTGTATGTTGTAAATGATACACACTGAAGGAGTAAGAAAGCAAAACACTTTTGATCCCATATAGTCTCTATGATATATTTTCTTTTATTTCCGGGAAAAAGGCAAGCCAATGCACAAAAACATGCAGACGTCATTTATATCAATGATATTACACTTGCTGCTAATGAACTGGCATCAAAAGTGGAATAGAATATATAATTTTATAATTCCTAACAGTTAGAGCTTATTCTAATTTCTTTCTAGCATCGATGAAGTTATCATGCGGAAGATATATATTTTTGTTACCACTTGCTACCACTGTAAATGGACTGGCATCAAAAGTGTACTAGAAGATAGTTTTATAATTCCTAACAGTTAGAGCTTATTCTAATTTCTTTCTAGCATCGATGAAGTTATCATGCGGAAGATATATATTTTTGTTACCACTTGCTACCACTGTAAATGGACTGGCATCAAAAGTGTACTAGAAGATAGTTTTATAGTTCCTTACAGTTAGAGCTTATTCCCATTTCTTTCTAGCATCGATGAAGATATCATGCGGAAGATATATAGTCAGGTGGCTTAGCGTCAAATTTGTTGTTGTACAAACGCCATGGGCCCCCAATCACCCGTATATGAATATGTATGCCGGGGGCTCCTACCTTACCATCATTCAGCAGGTCCGAATGAAGCCCTGTACCAAAAATGGCGTTTGTACAACAACAAATCAATGTTTTATTACATTACAAATTATTTGTGGACTACGAGGCGACGCACCTGTCTCACACCTTACATGATATTCTTGCCGGGGGCTCCTACCCTGATATCGTTCAGTAGGTCCTAAGGAAGCCCTGTACCAAAAATGACATTTGTATAACAACAAATAAATGTTATATTACCTTCTAAATTATTTGGGGGCTACGAAGCGACGCCCCCGCCCTACACCCTAATATGATATTCCTGCCGGGGGCTCCTACCCTAAAATCATTCAGTAGGTCCTAAGTAAGCCCTGTACCAAAAATGGCTTATGTACAACAACATATAAATGTTATATTACCTTCTAAATTATTTGGGGGCTACGAGGCAACACCCCCGCCCCACGCCGTTATATGATATTTTTGTCGGGGGCTCCTACCCTAATATCGTTCAGTAGGTCCTAAGGATGCCCTGTACCAAAAATGGCATTTGTACAATAACAAATCGATGTTATATAATTATTTGGGGGCTCAAAAAAACGCCCCCGCCCCCACACCCTTAAATTGAAATTTTTGCCGGGGGCTCCTATCCTAATATCGTTTAGTAGGTCCTAAGGGAGCCCTGTACCAAAAATGGTGCTTTTATCCGGCAAGTAACGATAATTTCACTAAGCCACCTGACTAATATATTTTTGTTAGCACTTGAAAGATGAAAATAAGCACACTCCTTTCACAGCCTGACTAAAGGATACTAGTCTGAAAGAAGACCTTGAGATTAAGCAAAAATTGTTAAATTCAGTATTCAGTATTATTACATTGTTATAACTTATATTGTATTATTATCAAGTACATCAGTATAAATTGTTCTGTTTAAATTTAATTGAAAATAGGGTATATTCAGGGTATAGCGAGCATTGGCAGTGAAAGCCCTTTTATGTATTATTTTTCTTTTACCCTGTTTAATATAATTATCAAGATAACATTTCATGGTCATTTTCATGGTCTCAACGTCCTTGATATAATCAGTTTACAGTGTAGAAAGTAGTGTGTTCGAATGTAGACAGTCGGCGGGAGGGGGGGGGGGGATTATACTTTGGCTACTTGTGTGGCATGGACCCTGTGCAAACCTTTGCTAGCTGATGTCATCTGCCAGGTCCTGCGAATGGGAGGGATGCCACCCTTTATTGGATACACCATAGAACTAAATATACATCTCTTAGTTTGGAGAGTATCCATAAATTACGTGGAAAAGGTCAAATTTTAAATCACAGGGCCGAAAAAGGATCGAAAATTACCAGAAAATATCTCGTTACCGCGATATCTTATAAAGTTTGAAGCAATTCAAACCAACCTTGGATGAAGTATCATGGAATGAGCGTATAAGAATGAACTAGTTCAATTTTGGGCTTCAAAGGCCAAAGAGTCCAGGTCATAGAAATGGTGAAAACTGCTAGGACATTATAGGTCGTTACCGCGATAACTTGAAAAGTACTGATAAAAGAAGATATATTCCAGTCTCATTAATCTTCTCCCTATATCTGCCCAATTTTGAGATAGTGGTATAGAATATGTGATTCATAATCAAACAATGTGAAAAAACAGGTAATACCTAACAATATGCCTCATAACAATCACAATTTTATTTACTCTTTCAAGCAGTATTCGAGAATGATTTTAAAACACCTTTTAAATATATAGCCATACCAACAACTTGTATAAATTTAGTAAATTACCATTTATAAATCTTTTTCAGCAGCTCCGCATGACAGATTATCACCAAATATTTGTAATATAGTTTAAACAAGTAGGAATAGAAATGAGAGCAAGTTGCTTCTTTATATTCTGCCTACAGAAGTTGGCTAAAATAAAGCAAAAAAAGTACCAATATCAAAGTATATGAAAGATATCTGATAACCGCCTAAACTGAGAAAGGCAACATGTATTTACAAAAATTTTTTTTTTTTGTTAAACAGGCAGCTATAAGTTATCGTTTGTAAGCCTGCTTATGATCATATTCTAAAGAAGCATAATATAGGGAAAGAGTTTTCTCGTATATACATCCATTTAATTTAAATTTAAATGTTTCCAAACATGAGAAAAATGTTCAATTTTATATTGTGCCTCAAACGTAACAAAAATATCATATTATATTTTCCTAAAAATGTCGATGCAGTACTAGTAAACTGCATGATTATATCCTTAACTTCATTAAAACATTTCATTCCGAAGACCCTTTGAAACTCATTTTATTCTTCTTCTTCTTCCATTCCTTCTTTTCCTTCTTCAGTTCTTCTTCTTCAAATGAATCAATGGCCCATTCCCTCAATTTAACTTTTTTTCCTTACAATTCATATCTACGCTTCGGAAATGATTAGCACGGCCAGAAAGAACCCGTTTAATTTTTAACATGATAACTGATTTTGTCAACTTCTCGTAGAATTTCTTTTCTTCTCCCATCGTAACTCTTCTGTTCGTAAATTTCCACAATCTTGTTACTCATCATCATCAACTTCAGGTGGCGCTGTAAAGCGCTGCTGTGGCCTTCACGAGAGCACGCCATGCAACTCCTTACACCTGCCATTTTCGTTGCAAATTTCATTCATTTTCCAGACACTTTCTTGATATCATCAGTCCAAGATATTGGTGGACGACCTCTACCCCGTTTTCCTTCGACTGCTCCTTGCATTATTTGCTTCTCAACACCTTCAGATCTCCTAACAATGTGCCCAAAATAGTTTAGTTTTCTTTCCATGATTCCCCTTCTGATGGTCAAGTCTGTTCGAATCTTTTCCAGGACCCACACATTTGTCTTTTTATCTTTCCATGACACATGGAAAGCATTAATCGAGAAGTTTTTAAACAGCTTTTTAACACATAACAAAACCAACCATAATATATTAATGTAGTAAATTGGCATTTAGAAATAATTAAAGAAAAACAGCTACAGATGATAAATTATAACTATTAAAAGGAAATTACTATCCCTTTTAGTATTTACACCACCATCATTATAAAATATTTCTTAACATAGTTTTTAGAAGTATAACGAAACCAACCCCGTGTTTAATGAGGAAAAAAATTAGAACAGAACATTCCCAAAATTAACAAATACCACTATCTCCTAGTTTTCGAGACATAATGCAGGGATTGGTGTAACAATATTTGTTAATTTTTTTTTAAAGAAAAAAAGAAGAAAACAAAAATCGTACATGAATGTAAGAGTCAGAAATTAGAAACAACCCAACAAAGCGATACGGAATAATTATTGCTAACAATATATAGGCAATTATATGGTATCACATTATCTCATTATTTACACACGGTCAATCCATAAAACCTGTCACAATATGTATAGAGTTTAGAAAAAATACTGCAAAAAGGCAGGTTGCTGCTTCATATTCTGTCTACAGATGTTGGCTGATAAAGTACAAAGTGTATACAAGATATCTGATAACCACCAAAAACTGAGCAAAGCAACTTGTATTTACAGAACCAATATTATTTTGTGTTCACAGACAGCTGCCTGCAAGTTCTCGCTTGTAAGCCTGTCTATGATCAAATTGTAAAGAAGCGTAATACAAGACATGTGTTTTTCTCGTCGATACATTCATTTAATTTCAATTTAAAAAAGTTTAAACATGAAAAACATCAATCTATATATTGTGCCTTTAAAAGTGACAAAAATAACGTAAAACATTTCCCCCAAAGTGTAGTTCCACTACTAGTAAGCTGCATGATTATATTCTTAACTTCATAACAATATTTCTTTCCAAAGACACTTTGAACCTCATTTTCCTCTTTTTCTTCCTCTTCTTCATTTCCATATTTTCTTTCTTCAGTAATTCCTCTTCAAATGAATCATTGGCAAAATCCCTCAATTTACCTCTTTTTCTTACAATTTTCATATTTACGCTTGGGAAAATGGTTAGCATCCATGAAGACACCGTTTAAATGTTACCATGGTATAACTAAATTTGTCAACTTCTCGTAAAAAAGACTTGCCCAATCTTGACCTAGTGGAATAGAATATATGATTCAGAAATATACAAGGGAAAATGGAAGGATATACCTACAAATATTACAAAATAGCAATCACAGTCTCATTCCTCATGCAAGTAGTAGTCGAGAATGTTATTCAATATTTTCTCAAAAATGTAATTCCCGTACGAGTAAACTGCATGACCAAACTTTACATTTATTACATTTCATAATTTTCTTCTTCTTCTGAGGCGCTTTAAATTTCCCCCTCCAAGGAAGCATGAAATTCCTTAAACGATAAGAATTTAAAATCTCTAAGGAATCCTTTTCCTTTTAAGATAGAAAGTCTAGGAAGAATCAATTCTCGAATAGAGTGAATAAGACTATGCAAGATATAAAAAGGCCTGTTAAAAGTCTAAAAAACCGGAGATGCTAAACTAGTTAATCTAGGGTAAGAAAAACTACTCGATGAAAATACTTCGATCCTCTTTGAGGGTGCTTTTCAGAAATCGAGCTGGCGCTTGGCGGAGTCTAGTGTGACTTTAGCCTCTGGCTCTGAGGATTGCAGCTCAGGAGGGTGCGACCTTAGACTATGAATCCCTGCGTCCACATCACTACTGCCATTTGAATCTGTTTCAAGGTATTAAGAACATATGTGATTTACTGACGACAATAGTTAAAGAAATTCAGTACAGTAATTAGAAATGGGAAAATTTCTAAACTCGCTAGCTCTTATAAAATGTTGCATTGGAATGAGATTCTTCAGACAAAGGTTTTGATGTAAGACCCACAATGTATCGTGCTCCTTCAGACCATCTTTTGCACTCTCTCATAATAAGGGAGTTTACAGATAGCACATGGTACAAATGACCCCAAATATCCAAAGATCTTTTACACATGGAGAAGTTCCACTTTGAGCATCCTAGATGTGCTTTTGTTTGACCTCTTGAAAAGAATACTTCCAGCTGCGTATCATATAATGTACCGTTGGTGCATAAATGAATAATGTCACATAACTTTCATTATCTCTGTGGGTTTTACCATTTTGGTACAAATGACCTTGATCTGCCCATGCGCAGATTGTATCTGTGAACTGGCTTATTATCAATGCCTATTTGTGTCTATGTGTAGTAACTAGTAATGATATATACAATCATAGGTAACTCTTTCTCACTTTACAACACCCCACCCTCTCTCTCTCTCTCCCCCCCTCTCTCTCTCTCTCTCTATCTGTCGCGCGCTCTCTCACTCCGTCATTCTTCGGTCTCTGCCTATCATTCTTCTCTTCTCCTTGCTGTACTCCTGCATCACAAGTAACCCCTTATTATGTCTTCTTCTTTTCCCCCTCTTTATTTGCTTAATATAATTGTCAGGTCTCACAAGGCATCAAGCTTCTATTTATATTCCTTCATATATGTTTTAATGTATACTGAATTTTACTATTTTTATCGGAACTGAACAAGGAAAAACGATGGCTCAGTGGTAAAGAAGTGGTCTCGTAACCGGGAGGTCCCGGATTCGAAACTATAAGTCGATGCGCTGACTGGTGCTATGTGGTAAGGTATTAATCCTCATTACCAAGTCCCTCGGAGTGAACTTAAAACCGTCGGTCCCCTGGCTACTTACAAGCATCCACGTGCTTTCTTGGCAGTCAGGTAAAACAAAATAAAACAACTAAACAATTGAATTGGATATTGTATATGTATATAGAAGCCTTAGATAGAGACTTTATACTTCAACTGGGGTCTTCCAGCAAATATTTTGTTTCCCTCAAAATTCAATTATTATTTTTATATGGTATTTGTGACAACACTTTATTTGAACTACTGGGAGGGGGAATAGCACCAGAATTCCCTTTGTAAATATATACATACATAAGAAGATCTACATGTAGCCTTTTTTCTCCTGAAAAGTGAACCTCTCACTTTCACCCATACAACAATGATGGAAATATACCATAGTCCAATTTCAGGCACTGGCACCACCCCATTTCTAGGCTTCCTATTGTACAGTACATACAGGACGCGAACATTTCTCAGTCTCTTTTCAAGCTCATTGGATGAAAGCATCGGGTATTCCTGCATTAGAGGGGGAGATCTTACCTGAACCGGAGAGGGTAAGAAGGTTAACGGCGCATATGGGCGGGCTTGGAGCCCTTGGTCCAATTGGTGGACTCTCGACCTTCTGCTTGACGGGTGTGGTTTCGTCATGAATCTTTTTAAGCTTGGTCGTGCATTTGTCCCTGGCGTTCTGGATGGTCTCTCGATCTAATTTGGGTACCTTGGTGTAGATGCGGAAGGTGACGTCTAGCAGTCGCTGCGGCAGGTCGGCTGGGAGCTGGTCAGAGACAAGCGATGCACGATCATTATGATTATTTTAAATTATATAAACCCAACTGTTGCTTTCATCAAGTATGTTATCAATCTTATTGATGACTACTAACACTTGAGCCTAACACCTGCATCAGGAACTTTTGAAGGATCAATGCTCCTTTGTGGTCTTCTGGTGGCTGTATCCTTTGTGGTCTTCTGTTGGCTGTATCCAAACCTTTATTTTAAGGTTCTTTGATATGGAATCCTTCTCGATCATTGGTTTGTCTGAAGAACATTTAGTCAAAGATACTTGGAATTAATATAATTGTTTTTAAGTTTTAGTCCGTTTTTTTTTCTTCAGAAATTTCTTTATTGCGAAGATCTTTTAGGTTTGACAGTAAATGGTTCCTTGATCAAAAATTCAAAGGGTGGTTATTTCGACGTTAGTGGTGTCGATATTTTGCTTTGTCAAGGTTTTTGTAAGAGCATGGCATATCCATCAAACTTTCCATCAGACTAAATACATTCTCATGAACAAATAATTTGGCAAAGCAAAATTTTGAAATCCCTTGGTTCATAAGACTTGTTCAAATGCAGCGGTAAACCGTCGCGGTGGTTTGTTTATGATGACGGCGCCATACGCCCCAATGTCTTATTTCATAATACAAAGCTAGGCGAATACGCATTGGATCTTTTTTGCGCGCAGTTGCCGTTCATTTACACGTAAGAAATGTAAGCCAGTGGCTTTTTGTTATGCCTTTAACGCGTCATATCTGAAATAGCCTTTAGAAAAATTAATACTAGAGTGATTCGTAAAACGGTCCGCTAATGCTGGTCGATGTTTTTTTTTCTTCTGAAGGTTAGATTTTCGACAATTAGGTAGATAGAACGATCGAAGAATAAAATAAAAGTAATAATGATAGCATCAGAAATAATGATATTAGTATTAACAATGTTAACAACAATATTAGCATTGATAATAATAATGGTGCCAATATAAATAATAATGATCATAATAATAACAATAATAATAATAGTTATGATAATATTTATGAGGAAAACGATGATAATAATGAAGATTATGATAATATTTATTATAATAATTCTAATAATTATAAAAACAATCATAAATTGGTTTACACAGAAAAGACTCATAAGCATCAATGCTGTTCTTGTTGAGGGTCCTGCGATTAATATTACTCCAGCAATTACCGGCTATCTATTAACACATGGGTGGAAAATGGAAATCGAGTAGCAAAGGTGGATTCATTTCTTGCCCTGAAATTGAGAGTCAAGTGAATGAACCACTTTGCCACGTAAAAACTAAAAAGATTAGCAATCAGGTATTTTAATAAAAAAGATGGCATTTATAACAAAGTTAAAGAAGGCACCTCTCAAATTCTGATAAGGGCACTCACAAGAGATAAAAAGGACACTTAAAACTTTCCCCCAAAAAGGGACAACTCTCAGATTTGAAAAGAGGCAATTAAAAGAGGTGAATGGGCACTTATCAGAGGTGGTAAGGGGCATTTGTTGTACCTGAAAATGGGCACTTATTCCAAAGGAAAGTGAGCACTTGTCGAAGGAAAAAGGGCCCGGGAGCCGGGATCCAAACCCTAAACCCTTGGATTGAGAGTCAACTGAACAACACACTATACCACGACATCTTCCCGTGGATAGTCGGTAGGTTTTGTTTAGGTTTGTACGGTTTGCCTAGGTCATTTCTGAGTGACTAGTACACTGACCTTGTGCTCTGGTAGAAGCTTGGATTCAAATTTACCATCACCTGACTTCTTGTAGAACGGGATATCGAGGAGAGGGTTTTTGTCTCCACTTCCGTAGTCAAAGTGTGATACCTGAGAAAAGAGAGAATCTTTGGAAATGATCGGAATAAGCAAACCATTTTTTTAAAATTTCATATTACATATTTTGATTCATTAAAGCCAACACAGCATTGTATTTTTAATTTTATATTTCAAACTTGTAATGCTTCTGCGGCATTGTGTTTGGAACTGTGTTCATTAAGGCAACTAGTTATAAAAATTGCTTTTTCCTTTGCAACATTCTTTTGCATTACTCTGAAGGTTCCTTAAATATATGAAGGTTTAGAATTCGAAAGGGTAGTGGGGTTATAATAACAAATGTCCGTCATTCCGGAAATTAAATAAGTTAATAATTCTGAAAACGAAATACGGTATATATTAAGTCCGAAAATGAAAAAAAGGATTATTATTCTGAACGTTCGTATTTGAATGAATCACGTAAGAAACCGTATTTCATTACAAGAATTATGATTCTTCAGAATAACGACATGTAACTGTTCCCACACAACAATGCTACACCCTAGCCATACCTCGACTTCGATATTGTCAGCTCGGAATATCTCCATTAAAGAGGACGATGGTGATGAGAGATCGTCAACATCTACGATCAATAGCTTTAGCACAGCTGGATCCACTGTACGCATCTTAAATGTGAACCACAAATTTTGAGATATATTTTTTATTTGTATATACACTGTCGCTCATAAAGGTGGATTTTTTTTTAAAATCCCAATTTATGGAATTATTTTAAAAATTAATTTGAAAATAATAGATCTAGATAATAGTATACATTCTCAGATTTTATTGAATAATAATGTACCAATGTGTGTTTTGCGTGACTGCTAAAGCATGTGTATGCTACTATGCTTATCAACTAGGGGACCTATGCCCTTAAGTCATAAATGACAGTAATGGGGATTAAAGAGAAGGTTGAGTACTGGTAAAAAAAAGAAAATTATTTCTCACAGAATCAAACGAAACTTACACTGAATGTTCAAAACTACAAATAAATGACATGTGCCAAACAATTTTGGAAGAAAATGTATACTGGCTGAGTAATGAGCATAGAAAGACAAGGAATCAAGGTAGTACCAACCCCGACACCATGCGTGTTGTCCCATACATAGCTTTCTGTGTATGTGCTTGTTACTTTACCAAGACTCGGTCAAATTTATTATGATTTTGATGACTCCAGAACCTTGCAGTGCACACCAATACTTACATGCTACATGGTCAACTGTTTCTGATCCTTTCCACACCTTTTCTTTCACAATGCAATCGCATTACCAGTACTAAAGTTTATCTTTAATGCCCCACAAAAGGGCACTAATATAGCACATCGACACGGTTTTGTTCCTGGGGCCTCACAGTTACGAGGCCATTGCTTTGTCACTGAACCATGACTGTACGCAGCGGGGGCTAGGGTAGGGGGCAGTTTCCATAAATAAAAGAAAACACAGAAAATGCAATAAATTTTCAATAATTTATTGCATTTTACCCCGGTCCCCAGCATAAACAAATCTTCTGTGTGCCCATGCCTTGAGCCATAATGCATGAACCTGTGAAGATCAAGTAAAAAATAAAGTTTGACAAAACATATTGAAACAGAATGTTGTTTTTTTGTACATGCGTATTTTACTCCAAATGAACACCATTATCATATGTTTGTGTGTGTCCGCGTGTGTTGTGGTGGGTGTGTTAGTGTGTGTGTTTCATAAGTGCGTGTGCGTGTGTGTGTGTGTGACTTTGCTACTGAAAAAAGCATCTGCAATGCATCTCATTTCATACATTCAATTCATTCTCTCACTTTAATACTTTGGCGCAATTCGATTTTTGCACTCTCGCAAACAATATCTCCTGTTCATCCAAAAGATTCAGGATAAAACACTCTTTCATATGATGTATAATACTTTACTTTTCATAAATTATTTTGTTAATTATTATTAATTTCCTAGGTGTAATGTTTTTTTTTGACTCACACTGTATTTATATAATATAAACAATAATAAAAACAAATTGAAATAATAAGAAATATATATACATACATATACACGGACACACATACGCACACACACACGCGCGCACGCACGCACACACACGCACACGCTTACGCACACACACATTTTTAGTAAAAATTGCGCATGGAATATTTTTCGATAGCCCTTTTTATGTTTGGCTGGTCTACTAGTTATTTTTCGATAGCCCTTTTTATGTTTGGCTGGTCTACTAGTTAATTTTTCGATAGCCCTTTTTATGTTTGGCTGGTCTACTAGTTTTTTTTCGATAGCCCTTTTTATGTTTGGCTGGTCTACTAGTTATTTTTGATATCATTATTATTATCAATATGATAATTGTTAATTTCATTATCGTTATTTTATTACTTCTACTATTATTAGAAGTAGTATTTTTTATTATTTGTTTTATCATTATCATCATACATAGTCATCACAGTTATTACTTTTGTTTATGCAATCATTATTACTGGTAATAATACTATAATTATCACCATTTATTATTATTATTCATATAGATATATGGCGCAATCGGAACTACATTACATGCAGCAGTGTTAGCCATGTCGGTAAAATATGCTGCCCTTAAATCATTTTATCCTTGAAAGACGTAAAATACCTCTTCGTTGGCATGATGGCATTCCGCAATGCACTGGTAGAGTTCTCTCTTGTGTATCCGGTCTATGATCTCCCGTGCCTTCACCATTCCTGGTTCTTGTGATCGTGATCGCTTGATCTCGTTGAGGATGGTGTCATCTACTTGACAGAAGGCCTCGGGGTCCTTCACAGACTCCAATAGGTTGTACTCCTTTCTGAAACAGTTTCATATGCAAGTGCAAAACAAATTCATGAAAGTTATGGTACCGGAGATGGCCTGTTATAAATTCAGTTAACCAGTCAGTTTTATAACCACATTCTACCCACATTCAACGACTGCAATATTTTCCTATTTAATCTTTATAACATCCATAACACGGAATTCTATATATGTATAAGCAACACAGGGAATGCTGTCCTGATTTATGACGAAAACTTACCCGCCTTTACCAACGAATACGAGATGATCAGCTGCTTCTTGGAAAGCGTCCTTCAGCCTACGAGAATATTATGAATAAGGTTTTGTGATATGTATATATACAATGCGTCCCAGAAAAAACGAAACCGAGAAGAATCGATGTTCTATCATAGCTTTATCACAACTATAATTAATGAATGATACATATTTGGAAAGCTTAGAGTCTCCTCTTTCATGTGATGCTACTCAGATAATGCATATTTCACGCATGAGTGATCAAAAGCAATTTGAAGGAAGGAAACCAAAAAGACATTTGGCGGGCGGTATCTGAATTTCGAAGAAAAAATCATATTTCTAGAAAGTTGAGTTTTTGCCCTTTCATATGACACCTCAATCAGGAAAAATGAGAGAGGAATGACAAAGTTCTGTTTGTTTAAAGTAGTGCTTGCATTTACATAATTTTATTAAACGAATTCGTTTTCACTGGCTGCCTGCCGTATCAATAAACGAAATTAGCAAAAGACTTAACTCCGTTTCGTTGACAATCAGCCGTAGGCGAGAGTCTTCATGCATGGCTGATTGTCAACGAAACGGAGTTAAGTCTTTTGTCAATCTGCTTTTTGCTACGGCAGGCACCCAGTGAAAACGAATTCGTTTGTTAAAATTATGAAAATGTAAGGGCTACTTTAAACAAACAGAACTTTGTTATTCCTGGCTCATTTTTCTTGATTGAGGGATCATATGAAAGAGCAGAAACTCAACTTTCTAGAAATATGATTTTTTTCTTCGAAATTCAGATACCGCCCGCCAATTTACTTTTTGGTTTCCTTCCTTCAAAATGCTTTTAATCACTCATGCGTGAAATATGAATCACGTGAGTAGCATCAACTGAAAGAAGATATTCTAAGCTTTCCAAATATGTATCATTCACTAATTATGGTTGTGATAAAGTTATAATAAAACATCGATACTTCTCGGTTTCGTTTTTTCTGGGACTCACTGTATATGCAGTACATATATATTTATACATACATTAATAATACAGTATATATATATATACGGCTTCAACTTTTTTTTGAAGGAATTAACGGACTTGCGTTCAGAAACATCGTTGGGGATGGAGTTCCAAATCACAGGGAAATTATGTCGTACTGATTTCATTACCTTATTTGTTTTTACTGGCCATAAGTGAAAGGAATCCTAAAAACGGGTATTGTGATTATGTATCTGGTAATTAAGAGTGAACATCTGAAAAATATGAACAGGTAATTATTTTGAAAGTAAAAGAAACCAAGGAGGGCAATAGAGTAACAGTAAAAACAAAAATATTAAGAGTTTTCAATTTTCTAAACAGTGTGGCAGAATAGGCACGATAATGACATCCTAGGCATATGCGAAGGGCTTTTTGCAATTTAAATAATTTATCTAATTTAGTTCGACTACAATTACCCCAAACAGCAACACAATAATTTAAATATGAGAGCATGAATTAAATATAAGGTAGTAATAATGCTGAAGGTGGAAGCGGGTCTTTTAATCTGTATAATATACCAATACATTTAGATACCTTTTGAGTGTCCCATTGCATATTAATATCAATAAAAACACCAAGAAAATTTACACTTTTAACCTTATTTATTGGAACCGCATCTATTTTTATAAAAAAATTATCAGGCGAATTAGTGTAATTTGAATGCCTATAGAAGAAAGTAATGTAATTGGTTTTACTAGGATTTATCAACAATCTATTAGATTTGAACCATTTTGTTACTTTGTCTAATTCAGTATTGATATTCATTTTTAAGTTATGAGTGTTAGGTTGAGTATACATTAAAGTAGTATCGTCAGCGTACATAATGTGATTGCGAAATAAAGTTGAATCGAATTGAATTGAATTGAATTAAATTTGTCAGAAGAATGTGTAAGATCATTAATGTAAATTAAAAACAGTAGAGGACCTAGGATAGAAACTTGTGGAACGCCGTGTATAATAGAAGGAAAATTTGAGGAATTGTTATTATAAACTACATATTGAGATCTATTAGAGAGATATCTCTCAAACCAAGATAGTGGTAAGCCCCTAATCCCATCGTGTTCTTATTTGGATAAAAGTATTCTATGATTAACAATATCAAAGGCTTTAGAAATGGAAAGGTCCATGAAAATTGCAAACGTATTGGTATGAATTACTGTTAAAACTTTATCTTTTAATTCTATCAAACCGTTGTAGTAGAGTGATTTTTCCTAACAACTTTGATGTATCGAAAATAATATCGCTAGTGATATTCGTTTGTCTCGCAATGTGGTCAATAAGGAATCTAAAAGTTCACGACGTTTCGTGCGCTACTGCAACACTTCGTCAGGTGACCTCCCTCAAAGTATAAAAGACCCTTGCTTACAGTAGTTTTTATCACCTGACGAAGTGTTGCAGTAGCGCACGAAACGTCGTGAACTTTTAGATTCCTTATTGACCACATTGCGAGACAAACGAATATCACTAGCGATATTATTTTCGATACTATATCCGCAATGAGTAATATATTTAGCATTAACTTTGATGTAGACGGCAGAACAGATATGGGCCTATAATTATCATATTTATGAGAGTCATCTTTTTTAAATACGGGAGTTATTTTAGCTATGTTAAGCTTATCTGGGACCAAGCCTGTAAAAAGAGAGAGATTAAATATAAATATTACTGGCTGTAAAACATATAACATAATATTGTGTGCATAAAGTTAGTACTAAATTTATCAAATCCAACTGAATTACTGTTGTGCAGTTAATTACCAATCTGTATAACTTCATTTTCTGTTATAGGATTTTAAAAAATAGAATTGTTGATAAAACTAGTCAGATGATCCTTAACAGAAGTATCGTTATGAGAACTGACCATTGATGTGGTAATCCGACTACAACAGTTCATAAAATGTTGATTAAATTCAGTTGGTATATGTTGTGGATCCCAAACTTTTTCAGTTCCGTTAAAAAAGTATTCAGGTAAAGATTTGTTAGGCTTATTTAGTAATGAGTTTATAACTGACCAAGTCTGTTTAGTATTATATTTTTATATAACCTTAAACTGTTAGAAAAGTAAGATTTACCTATATTTTGTTGTATTTTCTTTCATTATCCAATGTATTGCTTTGGAGAAACTGTTTATAATAACGATTTGTCTTCTTTATGCATCTTAATAAATACTTTGTAATCCAAGGTTTTTTCATGCGTCTATTAGTTTTTTAAGTTTTTGACAAAGGAAATTCTTGTCAAATAATTGAGTAAAACGGTTAATAAAAAGGAATATGCGTCATTAGCGTGTGTCATATTATTAAGATTAGTCCATTCTTCATGATAAAGATCTTATTGAACATTTCTTAGGTCGATCATCATCTGAGTATTTCCGACTAAAGCGAATTGAGCTAGGTTAATAAGTACTATCTTGGTGTTCTCGTTATCCGGTAAAGAGCAGTTGTCTTGTTATCCGGTGACTCGGGTTCGAAACCAAGTCGATGCGCTAGTGCCTTTTGGTAAGGCATTAATCCTCATTACCAGGTCCCTCGGAGAGGACCTTAAGCCGTCGGTCTCCTGGTTGCTTACTAACAAGCATTTATTGCTTTCTTAGCTTTCAGGTAAAATAACCACCACTATCACTAACTGTCATTATTAGAGCTTTTAGAGACAAGAAAAATGGGTAAGTGGTAACTAACATCTGAGCATAGACTACCTGAGTCCAAATCTGAATCAAAGACATCGGTGAACACATTATCAATAAGTGTAGCACTGCTTGGTGTAATACCAGTTGGGGTTTTTATAATCGGGAATATACCAAGTACAGAGTTAAACCGAAGGAATTCATTAACAGTATCATATCTTAAAAACTCCAGTAATATAAATATGCCTATGTTCATCACTTAATTTTTTAATAACATTGTAGTATATACAATTCAAGGAATATTTCATGATTTGATCCCGGCTTTCTTTAAATGACACCAACAGAAGACCTCTTATGGTTTTTATCTCAAAAGTCAATAAACAAATATTCACATGTTAAGTTGGTTTCTTGATTATAAACAATGTCTGTCCTTACAGTATACATTATATCTTTTTTCACAAATAGCGCAAAACCACCACCACGCCCATATAACTGGTTAACATTCAACAAATTATAATCAAATTTAGTTCAACTATATCCTGTTTTAAAAAGGTTTGTCGCAAATACCTATTTGAAAATTTGTGACAATACAGTCATTGAAGTGGATACTTTACGAAATCCAATGTTTTCATATTGATTCCTTTGTCCAAACGTTTTCTTGTATAGGTATGTCTGTATACAGTATTTTGTATATGTGTGTGTGTGTGTGCGCACGCGTGTGCGTGCGTGTGTGTGTGTGTGTGTGTGTATTTGCGCGTTCGTGTGTGTGTGAATTGGGGGGGGGGGCGGGCTATGGTGACCGAATCATATTCAATTTGATTTGTTTTATGTGGGGCCCTATATATATATATAAGCAATTTGCTTTTTTTTGTAGCACTGACCATATAATTTCTTTGTATCTATTATGCTTAATGTATTCTATTTTCGTTTGTGTGTGTTGCTTTAACATGTATATGGTTCAATGAATTCTATACATTTCAAAGTCGTCAAGCAAGAAAAGTTGCAAAAATGCACTGGTAAGTAATTTTATTGTTATGCAGAGCACTCGTCTTTCTTTGACATAAGACAGTGTGATTTTGTAAATGATTGCAGAGTTGCTGTTCCCAAATGTGGCGAATCTTACCAGACATGTCACCATGGTGCATTAATTTGATTTACAGTTTCTTTAGAATTTGGCATTCATGGATGAAGAATAGCTCCAGTATCATATGCATAACAACACCAGCGTTTAGCAGTGCATTTTGCACTTTTTCTCCTTTGACCCAGTGCCCTTTGGTAAGACATTAATCCTCATTACCAGGTCCCTCAGAGAGGAACTAAATCCGTCGGCCGTCTGGTTGCTTACTTACAAGCATTTATATGCTTTCTTAGCAGTAAGGTAAAATAACCACCACCATTTATTCATTCATTCATTCAATATCGTGCTAGAAAGAAAATTCAATTAAGAGTAAATGTGAATTCGAATCATTGTCCATATAAGTCAATCACCATTGGGAACTAAAGTGAAATGTGTCCATCATGTTTTGTCTTTGTATG
Organism: Strongylocentrotus droebachiensis; assembly: GCA_035222895.1. Taxonomy (NCBI): domain Eukaryota; kingdom Metazoa; phylum Echinodermata; class Echinoidea; order Camarodonta; family Strongylocentrotidae; genus Strongylocentrotus; species Strongylocentrotus droebachiensis. The sequence continues at coordinate 64,251 of JAVYIG010004467.1, forward strand.
AAAAACAGTGCACGCACATGTTTAACTTCAATGGAAAAATTGTGTATACCTCTCCTAGGTATTATTTTTAATTTCAACCAGCCAAATAAAATCAAATAAAATCAAGTGATTACATGATGGTGATGACCTTGCTGACCCTATGTTGGTAAGATGTATAGTGAAGACGGCGTCTTGTGAGAAACATGTGGTTCAGATCACTTGCTACCTAAAGCAATAAAGAAGATAAACATTCACTTCAAAAGAAGGACAATGTATACATTAATTTAATTAACCATGATTTGAATACGAAGTAATGCAATGAAATAGTATTGTAGTTATGGTAAGGGTTTTGTAGGGTTATAGTAATGGTACAGGGCTAGGATTCGGTTATAGGGATACCCCTAGCCTAAGCCCTTATAAATACAGTTGTGATGCTTGCCAGAGAGACTTACCCATAGTCGAGAGAATAAACATGTAGATACCTTTAGAGCTAAGGCGATTTCTGCCCGATTGAACGAATAGGTTTGTGTGGTTTTTGTACCTGAGAAGTGGGGAGGGGGTGGGGGTCAAAAGGAAGGCGCCTAATGTATATATGATCTATATATCAATATACTATTTAAACAAAAAATGGAAGATTGTTATAACTTCTCGTAATGAAGGAATACAAATGAAAAGCTATAGACGCGCCTTCTGTTAGATGAATGTCATGTACAACAGAAAATGAATAAAGGTTCAAATACACAACAAAATTGTTTAGTAGGCAGCACTCTTGAGGGTTCGGATTTACTTCTTGCATCTCACACTCTTTATAAGGTGAACATTTAAATATCTTTATGTTTGAAGTTGCAAACTTCGGAGCCATGCTTCGGTTTGCACCCTAATTTCGAGGTTCTGCTACATGGTTGTGGGTGCAGATTTGAACCTGAATTTTTATGTGGGTTTATACCTTGTCTCTGAAGCAGAGTTCGCTCCTGGTCTTGTTGCCTCGCTTTACATCGAGCACCTTCACGAAAGGCAGAATACGATTGAAGTCGAATGCAGACTTCATGCCTAGGTAGTGGGTGTCCCGAGCAAAATAGTCCCATTTGTCCACGTCCACCCCGTTTACAAAGTTGTTCACTATCTGATACAGGCAGAGTTTGTTCTCGCGATGCTGATGAATATTTGAGGATATTGTGAGAGAAGATTACAAAAGCATATTCATAATAATAATAATAATAATAATAATAATAATAATAATAATAATAATAATAATAATAATAATAATAATAGTGAACGTTTATAATGCGCCATGTTTGTCAAAAGTACCACTCCTGGCGCAGTTGTGTGAAAATTGTAAATTTGTATTATCTCTTGTACTATCACCCTGCAATTGCTTCCGCCGTTAGTGAATAAATTTTTACTATTGTTTTACTCAATTCCCTTTTTACTCGTAAGAATTTCTTTCAGGGATGGAACGTCTGACCAAATGTTTGCATGATGCCTTCCACAAAGACGGAAAATTAATAAGATATAGAATGTGCCAACAAAGAGATTATAGAATCTTATATTATAATTATTACTTTATAGATTAGGAAGCATTTTAGAAAAGGTCCATTTCAACTCAACACACACACCCCCATACACACATCACACACACGCGCGCACACAAACACACACATATCACTACACATATACATCTCTTTAGATTGTCTCATTAAATTAATACCATTTCTTCATCCTTTTCGACACCAAGAATGAGTTGACAGATGAAGTCGATGTGTGTATCGTAGATATTGTGTTTTTCGAGCTTCTTCCTTAGGCTGTTGTGCTTGATGAGATATTTGAGCATGATGACCGACTGCTTCTCATGCTGCAAAAATCATAGAGATAATGATAAACTTGAGTTATTACTAATTACCTGCGCATGGACGTAAAGAACACCGGATCAGAAAATATCAGGTTTTTTTTAAATGACAGCCCCTCCTCCTGTCCCCCTCAAATGCTGACCCTCAATAAACTGTGAAACCCAGAAACGGATTAATCCTATGAAAAGTGGAACTATGACTGGCACGTTTTTGCTCCTAATAACTAAGGTAAATAGTCGCCTCCGAATATGAATGGTTGGTTTGTTTCAACTCAGTGCTAAGAAAGTATGTGTATGTTATTAAACTTTCGACAAGGGGGGAGACGGCCAAAACTCATTTCCGAGTGACTTGTACTGAGGATTAAAGCCTTACTACAGGGCACTGGCTCATCAATTTGGTTTCAAATGGGGGACCTCCCGGATACGAAACCACTGCTCTACCACGAAGCCATCGGTCCTGTAATTTATTCAACTTACTTTCCATTTCTTTCCATCCTTGTCTGGTGGAACGATGTCTTCAAAGGCATGAGAGAAGGGACCGTGTCCTAGGTCATGGCAGAGACCGGCGATCTGAACACAAGCGACCTCATTGTCCAGAATAGGGTCGCTGTTCTTACGATCATTATGTTGGAGCATTGAGGCCAGTTTGCCCGCCAAGTGGCTGACACTTCATTGGAAAAGGAGAGTAAAATAGTTTGAAATGATAATACTTTGTCAATGTGGTTTTGTATTAATTATTTTGTGGAACAGGTCATGGAACTAAAAGACGGGTACTTACTGTCGTAAGGACTGACAGTTGAATTCATGCATTCGGAAAAAAGTACACAAACACACACAGTATTTCACCAACTTCAGGTCATAAAAACACAAATATGATTTTGTCTTCTTGTCTTAATAACCACAGATTTCGTTTTATTTTCGTTCCCTATCGAAGTTGTCTAGACAGGATCCTATATGTCGTCGCATGTCTTTCCCATGACAATTCGACTTGCTCCAATATATCTCCTGATATATTCTTAATAGGGGACACCACTGTGGACCGCCACTGTGAACCACCTAAACGACTCATGCTCTGGTGATAATTGCTCCGCGTAAATTTCGTACACTAACTGAATTATTGACTTTAACACTAGACCCAACACTATGCCCAAAACTAACCCTTCACACCGTATCTTAAGCTACAGTCACAAAGGTTCGTACGAATCTCCCTGATTTCTATTGTCTTCCCGAATATCCATTGTCTGAAAATAGTTGGTACAACGTTCGTAGCAGTTCGTAATGGCATGTGTGACCGAGGCTTTAGCTAAAATCGAATTGCAAACATACTTTTGACGAAAGAATGCCCGGAGCAATTTACATGATCTAGCATCTCGCTAACTTATGTTTCTGTTGAAATGCTGAAAATCAGATACGTAGTTTTTTCAGTATTAAATTTATATGATCTTTTAGAGCTTTTGCAATCTTATCTTCATTAGATAACTAAGTAAATGTATTAACCGAGGGGAAATTTTGTCGTTAGAATGAAAACCTTATAATAGAACAGGCGCGTACGCAGGATTTTTTCAAGGGGGGGGGGGGGGGTTAAAATTTTTAGCAGGGGGGCGGGGGTAAGAGGACACTTTTTTCTTTTTTGGGGGGTCTCGTAATTTGAAAATTTGACACTTTTCTCCGTTGGGGGGGGGGGGGGGAGGGGGGGTAATGTCACCTTTTTTAGGTCAGCCATGGGAATAATTTTTTTTTAAAAATTATTATTATTAAAAAAAAGAAAAAAAAAGGGGGGGGGTTACGGGGGTTGTAGGGGGGTTTATACACATTAAAATACCAAAGGGAGGGGGGTTAACCCCCTGGTTATGGTATCGTGGTTAAATCAAAGGCCAGTTTCAGAGCTGGAGAAGGAGACAATTTCTTAAAACTGTGCAATCGTGGCCATTCAAAGTTCTAAGTAAATACATGTTCTTCCATTCATCTGTTAATTTACAACGCTACTCCCGCTGCTTGTGAATTTCTTTTACTGACTTTTCATCCCTACCCGACTCAATAACCATCTCTCACTATGAAAAATTAAAGCCTCGGTCACAAATGCCATTACGAACTGGTACGAACGCCGTACGAACGTTTTTCAGACAATGAAAATTCGAAAAGACAATGGAAAAAAGGGAGATTCGTACGAACGCATCGTTCGTAGGAACCTTTGTGAACGTAGCATTTCATACCCTATTGAGTGTTCAAATCTGGTATGGACGGCGCTAGGGAACACATAGCATGTACAGCCAAGCTGCTTGATGAAACGTAGTCTCTGAAACTCTGGTGTATCGATGATTATCTGGCAAAATTCCGGCATCTCAATACTGCTATGAATGGGGTCATTGAAAACCTGAATTGAGAAAAAAAATAATAATTTGAATTCTGGCACCTTTAATCTGGAACTTTCATGCGCCTAGCTTCCATTTTGTATACTGACGGTTGATTTTTACATGACAGCATATGCAGGCCGGGGTCGGCTCTATGGAAATACAGTGTTTTTAACAAGACTAGCGCAGGTAATGGAAAAAGTATTACAAAAAAGTAAATTCTAAAATTCATCGTTCAGAAAGAGAAAAACACAGTGAGCTTTCAATGGCCATTGCATTGATTACAAGAGACCACGGAACATTACAAATATCCCTTGAAAAGTTGCTTAAACAGGTAACATTTTTTAGGGACCGGGGGAAGGGCAGAGAGAACGGTACAAGAAGTTACAGGCAGACCTACAGTCCACCCCGCCCCTCCCCTCTCCTCCCAATAAAATGTTAATCTTTATATTAGCCCATACTTTGCTTCAGCGTGAGACACTGAAATTATTTTACATCATATTATTAGAAGAGTAGGTTTTTTGGTGGGAGTGGGGGGGGCATGTTACTGGAATTAAAAGTGTTTAGAATATTGTACCGACAAATTAAAGAATGGATTAATTAATTAATCAATTATTTATTTTTACTTTTGTGTTTTATAATTGTACCCCTCGGCAGAACAGGTGAGAAGGAGGATCCATCTCTACGTTTAACACCAGTTTGTTATCTGTGCTATACATTTAAATTCAAATTCAAATAAATGCGATTGAGCGTAACGACCGAGAGAGAAAATCTGATATTTCGGAAAGCTAACACTTTGTATCCCCTGCCCCCTCCCCTAGGATTGGTGCCCCTGTCCTCTTAATATTAATTAGATGTATCAATTTCATTGCACATAATAATTACAGTAACTTCGTTTACCAACTAACATAATCAATTATAATAATAACAAAACGAAATATATTACTTACGAATTACTCATTAATTGAAATTCTTCACGAAAGAAAGAAGGTAATGTACTACATCGTGATAATATTGGCTTTAGAAATTTAGGACGATTAATTTCTAAGATTTATCTAATGATTATCAGAAAAACGATCAAATACTACTTCATATCACAAGCTAAGCCTTCATACCCTCGCGATTTAATTCCGAACATTCACAACATGACCATGCAGTATATCAGTGTTCATACGATCGGAATGGAAATTTGCTACTTTTTAATCTACCCAACATCAGCCATAGCCACTTTGTTCATTGCCTGCCTGGCCAACTTGAAAAGAATAAATTTCACTGTTGACATATACCATGGCAACTCGGTAGACAAGCTGGCAAAAAGCCAAAATGTTTATGCCAAAACTAATGCATCGAAAGGCACACACACATTGTTTGGGTTTCCCCTTCAATATAAGTCTTCTCAAAAATATGATTACATGTTTCTTTCAGGAGTATGTTGTCAATGTTGGATAGACTAGCTCTGTTTTTAATTTCGGTTGTTTACACATAACACTAAAGTGACTCCATTACCAGCCAATAGTCAAGACGTGAAAATATAGTGACAGTACAGTTGACACGAAGTGTTTTGCTGCCTAAATAGAAACAGTTTCAGCCAAACATCAGTTAGATTAAAACCCTTGAGCAGTTTCCTCAATCTGTTTATATGCATACGATATAGCTCGAGTATCCCGCATGGCATTCTGTATGCAATTCCATTCTCCAACCAACACCAAAACATAATTGCATATAATTATAACCTTTTGCAACAATTGAAATAAATTCTTATGAATTGTATCTACTTAACAACGTATGTAATGACCTTAAAATGTTTCTAGATGTAAACAAATATCTGATTTTTGATGATGTATCCATTTTTTTTTTCGCTTTGATTTATCTCTAATTCCTCTTCCATTTTGGGATAAGAAGGATGTGTTTTGTTTACGTTCGCCCATATTCACATAAACGATTCGTTAAGTCTTATGATTTTGTGTTTCTTCTTTTCCTTTCCCTTTTTTTCGATGTAGGAGATCTAAAATCTGCTCTTATTCATCGTAGGTTCCATCACAAAAAGGGTATTCGTGTCTTCATTTCCATCCTCTCTTTATTGGTTAACTTTAAGGTCGTTTCTACGCGATGGTGATGTAGTTAGCTTCGGTCGAAGATAATTGTTGTGGTAGAGGTGTCGTGGTCTAGCGGATACATCACTGGACTATGAATCGTATGGTTCGCGGTTCGAGTCTTTTTGCACTATAACACTCCATACTACATTATATCTACATTTGCCACACTCCACCCAGGTGCATTAAAAGGGTAACCGGTAGGAAGAAATTCCTTGAATGCTTGAGCGCCTCTCGACTAAAGCCGGGGTAATTTTGATTGCAGGGGAGAAAGGTATAAATACGTAAGAGGCTACCATGGGTAATTAAGACATATTGTTATTATCATTATAATATAAAGAGTTTTAATTCCAAAAGGAGCTAAATTCTTTGTCAATTCGGAGAAAAAAGACATTGTTTACCAGATTTTGTACAGGCGTCTATGGAAAAGTGATAGTAGAAGGTGCATTGTTTCATAATTGATTGATTGATTTCATTTCATTTCATATATCAATTGTTTGCACAATTAAAAACATAGTTGACAAAGTAACATCCAACTTATGAAATGAAACAGGAGCCTACTTGAAAGCATAGCTTGTTTTTGTAGGTTCCCAAGAATAAATAGCAACTTGTATGTTGCTATCGTATTACGTATTGTAACAGGTGGTTGACTTCGGCAAATATACACCCCTTTCTCAAGTTAGCTCATTGATGATTGACAGATGATGTCACAAGGGCAATGAGATCTGCAGGTGTTTGGGGTGGAGCTTAGCAAGTTTGAAAAACAAATATTTCAAAAAATATTAAAAAATCTATGAAACAAATTTAGAAGTTTACATATCAAAATATGAGATGTATGCAGGACTGCACATCAACAGGAATACACTTGTATTTCGATGACATGGGCCCTTTAAGTGAACAATGTTTTGATATCAATGACTCAATTTTCATCAAAAGTGGATTTAGCTCCTTTTGAAATTAAGCTTTTCATATCATGAATAATAGATGTTCGGTTGGCGGTATTCATTTGGCAATGTGCTTACGATATCATTGTAAGTCATTCGAGTTGATGAAGCATGATCTATTGTGCCTCGCTCGTGTACTTCGCTGTTGTGTCTGTCGTCTCGCTCGCGTTGCTGGGTTACGCGTACATAATTATGCGTGGCAACAGAAGCTTTTACGCCAGGAAGGTTGCAGATCTTGCATTTGACAATGTTAATAAATTGACATGCGTGGTGCCCGGCTTCTAGGCATTTTCAATACTTTTTCAATCGCTTGGGTTGACCGACGTGAAAGATTCTTCCCAAAAACATGTTTGCCACATTTATCGTTCTCGCGATGGGTGATCGTTATCAGGGTGGACCAATAAGCATACATAACCCCAGTTTAGGCAGTTCACTAGTTGTTCATTGACACGTAATTTCTGCCCAATAGATTAACCTTTTACTGTACATGTAAAATTATCAAGATCACATTTAATCATACTAGTGACTTTTATATTTGCACGAAGACAATGCGGATTGCTACGGTCGACGTCCTGTTAATGCACTGCCTTGAATGGACGTCACACGTATCAGTCCACGCAAATCTAAAAGTCCCTAATGTCATGCAGTTACAGACGAAGGAATGTCTTAGATTGTTACTCTCGTTAAATCTTCGTTGAACTTTAAAGTAGTCTATACAGGTATGATAGTGCTTTTTAAAATTATAATTCAGTTGTGATAGGCTTCATTCTCTCCTCTTGATGTTGCCGGTATATCTGCTATAGGGAAGCTATATCCTTTGAATTTCAACAATACCATCAGTTATGATATGTTTCGATAAGGCGCGTTAACGATCCACACCTTGACTTGTCCAAACGTAGTTTGTTTGAAGATGGACTTCGGTCCATTACCCACGTATGCGTCCTGTGAGGGTGTGACCGCCTTAGCGCACATCGAGAATCTTCGATATGAATGTCTCGAAATTAATTTCCAGTTTATTTTTAGACCAATACACTAATGTCTCTCTGGCGATAATATCGCCATAACCAATTGTTAGTAGTATGAATGGATTCTTGGACCCCAAAATTGTATCTCTAAGATGGATATTTTCAATGAATATTCTTTTGCAAGAAGGGAAGCGAGCTAGCAAAAAATGTATGATTTGTTAGGTCGCAGAACGAAAAATAACATCTTATAAACAGCAAAAAAACGTTGCTGATGGGGTTCTTAGCATAATCAAATCCTAAAAGACTAAAAATATATTTAATAAGTAACATAAATATTTCAAATTTAAATGCGAGCGAGCGAGCTTTGGGGATATTAAAGAAATAGTTGCCTTAGTAGCTATAATAAGGGGCACAAGTTAGGGAGAACTGGGAAAAGGGCACTTCTCAAAGTGAAGAGGGCAATTATCAGATGTGAAGGGGACACTTAATATCAGAAGTGGAAATGGGCACTTCTTGTACCTGAAAAGGGACACTTACCAGAGACGAAAAGGTGCACTTATGAGAATGGAACAGGAACACTTATTTCAAAGGAAAAGGGCCATTCTTGTAAGAAAAGGGCACTTCTTATCTTTTGATACGGCAATTTATAAGAGGTCAAAAGAGGCGTTTATGAGAAGGAAGTGGACTTTTATTATAAAGAAAACGGGGAACATTGGGAAGGAAAAGGGTTACTTAATAGAAAGGAAAAGAGGGGTACGTTTTAAAATAAAAAGGGCACTTATCAGAGCTGAAAAGGGGCACTCATTAGAAGGGGAAGGGGAATTTCTTACAAAGGAAAAGGGGCACTTGTCAAAGTAAAAGGGCACCTCTCAGATTTGAATAGGGGCACTTACAAGAGGTAGTAAGGAAGGTTTATAAGAATGTGGAACGGGCACCTACTAGAAAGAAAAAGGGGCACAGTTTTCGTGTAAAATGTGGCACGTTTGGGGGTACTTGAAAAAGTGGAGGGGGTACTGTGCCCCCTCCCTGCCCCTATTGCTGATTTATGGCTAATTTCAGTTTTAGGCGACCATCTTGAATGCAATTTTAGTGGCCACCAGAGTATACTATACAAATGCTACTCTAAAAATGTATAAATAAAGCATACCAGTGAATATACTGACCCCTGTAACACCACTGAATTTATAGCTTTACTGGTGATACTGCAGTAATCTACTTCCGGCAATTTTTAGAAAACTGGCGACCATTCTGGACGCCTTCTTGGATTTCACCTTCAAGGTTTCCTGGTGGCCATAACCTATTGTTAGTGCAATTAATTTGCTTTAAAAAGGTAGCCACAGATCATATTTGTATATCGCGCTGGACAGTTTATGAAGCTAAAAACAATAATCTTTTCTTGATGAAGCTATAGCTTAATTTATGGAAATCTTAAGTCTAAATGAAGTAACTACTTACCTTTGAATTCTCCATTATTCTCCTGTCCCTGTACGTCTGTATCGTAATTATTGGGCCGGCGTGATTAGAAGATGATGTGCACACCTATGAATCGTAATTATTAGACCGACGTGATCAGGAGATGATGTACATGTGTATTCTACATTTATGCGATGTGTACTCCATGAAAAGCATGATCTCTCGAGTTCAATAAGCGATCGATAAGAGGGTGTGGCCGCCTTACGTCTCCTACTACCAGCCACGTACTCCGATGGAATTTTACATTTCTCTACCTCTCAGCTTTCAACACTAAAAATCACACTTTATTTCCGACACATCACCCTCCTTATTCAATCCAACTCCTTTGGTGCAGTCTAAACGAAATAATAGACTCCTGTGAAAATGTTTATAATCATGGCCCAATCCCATGAAAAGCATATGATTAGTGGTATTATATAGGAACAATAATGAGTCACGTGCTTACGTTACCGTCTCCAGGTGAGTGTTTAGTTACGAGTTCAACACACGTCATATCTCTTGAGTTCATTAAGCGATGTGTAACAGAGCGTGACTACCTTATCCCTCTCTACCAGATATGTACTAAGTAGGAATATCATATCGCCCTTAATCTTCTCAGCTTTCAACCCTAATGCATCACCCTTCTTATTCAATTCAAGTCTAAACAACAAAAAATTGTCTCCTTTAGTTCGTGTTTATGTAAAGTATGCATCAATCGTCTACAAGCTGACTTATGGAACTGATCCCAAATAATCTCTCCAAATGAGTGTAGCTGTGCGAACGACATCCAATCAAATCCATCAACGTGTTGGTTTTTCCCATCCCTGAAATTGTGCAATACTATAGGAAACTCATGTTTGTCGCAGGAAAAGTAGCTGTCATAATACAAACAAAGTAACGGGGATTTTCAAGCAATAAAGGGATCCGGAATTGTATCCTATTTTGTGAATATGCTCTTGCACTTTTCATGAGTTGTTTTAAAAATAGTATCCAACATTAGGTAAAGTGGAAATGAGTGAATTGAAGCACACACCAAAATGTTGAAAACAAGTTGACCATGCTGATTATCGTTTTGAGCATCATAAAAGGATTGAGCTCTTTTGTTTGTCTTTGTTTTTCCAACCTTCCATGAACCGGTAGGTAGCAAATTGATGAAAGAATAATTAAATTGTATAATAAAATTTTGCCACACTGAAAATTGTATTCTGACATGAACCAACCGCAACACCCACACGAACGATCAGGAACCGATTCCTTGTGAAACATTCCCCTCTATTATTGCCCCGCCCCCGCCCCCCCACCCTCTCCGGGGTCAGAATGACCGCATGTGTGTTACCAAAATGTCCGGTAAAGGGGTACTTTTCGTGCGACAAAGTCCGGCCCGAGAATTGTAAAAAAAGGGGTGTATTTGACTTTTCACCCGGAGATTTCTTTAAAAAGGGGGTGTTTTTTCTTTTTTCTCTCATCTCTTTGGACTCCTGAGAAATTATTCCGAATTAAGGGGGATACATTGAGCATTTTTCCGTATTTAGGGGGGTCTCCAAGGCAGGAAAAGTCCGCGAAAAGCCCGCGAAAGGGGGGTTCAGAAATGTTGCAATCTTTATGTTCAAATATTCAAATATCTTACTTCCTCCGGCATTCCACAATATGTTCGTTATAAACAACAAAATCCATTCTTACCCGACATGAAACTCTCAGAACTTTCATTTGATAAGTTCTTTAAGACCTCTTCGATCATCATCAACCTTGCAGTTAACCCTCGGACCTCGTACCGTTACAAAATATGGCGATCGAGCTTTCTCAGTAAATGCCCCTATCCTTTGGAACAAATTACCAGCGCACTTTCATAATATTCATTCTCTCGACCAATTCAAGTCCTTGCTGAAAAAATAATATTCTGCAGTTGTGAGTCGGTCAAAGGAGGTGCACCGTCTTATTTTTTGTTTGTTCGATCCTATGTTTGATCCTATGTTTGACCTCTTGTATGTATGTTTGATCTCACTCTTATCTTATTTTTTATTATTATATATGCATGATTTATTGAATAAAGAACAGATGTATAAGTTGTGTGTTTATTATAAGTTTTGGTAAATAATTGTTAAGTCAGAATATGGTGCGCTTAGAGACACCAGTATTAAGCGCCTTATAAATATTGTTTATTATTATTATTATTATTATAAACCCCAAATTGCTAATTGCGCATACATATATCCGACACAATGGCCCTGACCTATGGAACAGTCTCCAAACTACTGTCAAATCATGTACTATCATATATTTTTTCAAGGGTGCCATGGAGCGCAAATTTTTATCAGCATACAGTCACAATTTAATAAGCGCTCCAAAAACCTGAACTCGCACACACACTTGCATATGCACATACATAAATAAGGACATAAAGAACACGTTTCACATGTCATACACTCACATAATATACACATTTACCCTTAACGCATTTCATTTTATGCCTGAAAAATATAATTTACTTAATTATATGGCTGTTATAATTAATCTTTTTCGGATTATACTATATTTTATAGGGTCGCCCACATAGGTTCCTTTCCTATAAAGGTCGCCATCACGTTCATGCTTTAGCTTTAGATGGCGGTATCCTGCGAATTTCAATTTTGAAATGATTTGTCAACTGTGTCTTTTTAAAGGTATAATTGTTTAATTGAATGATATTATAGGATTGTACATGTATTTTAAATTTTGTTAATAATATATATGTACTTAGTTTGCATATTACTCTCTATTTTGTTGAAAATGCAGAAATAAAATCAAACAAACAAACAAACTTTGATCCCACGTATAGGCTCCAATATTTAATGTCCTTATTTCCAGCATAAAGGCAAGCCAATGCACAAATACATGTAGACGTCATTAATATGTAGATATTACTCTGCTGCTTACTGACTGGCATCAAAGTTGTATTAAGAGATAGTCTGGTTCCTTTCAGTTCAAAGATTAAAATGATTTTATTTCTCTTGCAAAACGTAATACAAGAAATAAGTATATTACACTCCCAAAAAATGAAACAAGACAATAGTAATGGCACGAGAAAAGAAGAACTCAGTATAAGCAGAGCTTGTTGCAGTATAGTTTCTCAGAGGCTTTCTTAGAAAACGTCTTGAAAACAAAGTACAAAGTTAGAGCTTATTCCAAATTCTTTGTAGCATCAATGAAAGTTTCATGCGCAAGAGATGTTTTTACGAATTGAAAGACGAAATAAGCACATTAATTTCACAGCCAGACTCAAGGATGCTAGTGTTTAAGAAAGAAAATAAAAGTGCTTGAATTTAAGCAAAAATTGTTGAATATTTAATATTATTACATTGGTCCAGTTTGAAAAAAACAAACAAACAAATAAGCTAAAAGAAGAAATGCCGTTAAGATACTGTTATGCCTCCGCCACGGAAAATGGTGCCAGTTGTACATGCGTCTATACGTCCGCCTCGCTTTTCGTCATAAAATATCTCGATACCGCGGTAATTTCAAAAGTCTTGGAGCAATTTGAATCAAACTTTGAGAAATTATGAACGAGCAAAAACAAATGCTGAATCGATTAGATCTCGGGTTGAAAGGATCAAAAATTAAGGTCACAGGGGCAGAAAAGGATTGAAAATGACCAGGAAAAAAATCTCGTTACCGTGATAACTCCTGAAGCATTTCATACCAAACTTGGATGAGGTATGAATAAGCATATTATGGAAGAACTAATTCAACTTTGGGCGTCAAAGGCCAAAGAGTCTTACAAGTGTTAAAAACTGCCAGGAAAATATATGTAGCTACCGCGATAACTTAATTGAACAGTACTGAAGCAACTCAAACCAATACAGGAACATGCATTTGGAGGTTTATTAGAGACGCAGTCCCATTCATTTTGTTCCTATATCTGCGCAATATTAAGAAAGTAGTATAAAATATATGATTCAGAAATATATACAAAGAGAAAAGAAAGGAGTTACCCAACAATATTGCCCAATAAATATCAGAATCTCATTAATTATGCAAGCATTAATCGAGGTTGTCTTACAGCTTCACAACATTCAAAATTCTAAAACTCTATCTATTGTCAATTACTATCATTATCACTATTTATACACTCAACCTTCATTGCAAAATAATTTTAACATTTATAAGTGGTACAAACTCAACGACCTGTTTGATGATGACAAAATTAATCAAGACAAAACATTCCTAAAATGTCAATAACCACTACCTCATAATTTTCACAAACATAAATCAAGGATTGGTGTAACACACTGATTTGAAATATCAAATATCGTGTGTTATTGTACTCCTTATATGAATGTATAATGTTAATTAGGAGTCAGAAATGAAAAACAACCGAACAAACCAATACAGAATAATTCTTGCTAACAATATGTAATTGTAGGCTATCACGATCTCGCTATTTACACACCATCCTTCCACATTAACAGTCACATTATGCATATAATATGGAGTGTTTAGAAAAACTACTGAAATTCGATGGAGGTAGGTTGCTGCTTCATATTCTGTCTGCAGATGTTGGCTTACATAAAGCCGATAAAGTATTAATACCGGTGTATCTCAAAACAACTTTATAACCGTGTAATATGATCAGAGCAACATCTGTGATGTATTTACATAACCGAAATAATTTTTTGGTAAATATACAGCTGAAAATACTCGTTTGTAGACCTGCCTATGATCAAATTATAAAGAAGCGTAAGAAGAGAAAGGCCTTCATACATAGATATATTCATTAAATTTAATTTATTTTATTATTTTCTTTTTTTAAACATGAGAATTTTTTTTTTTTAATTGTACCTAAAACGTAAAAACAATATAATTCTATATTTTCCAGAAAATGTAATTTCAGTATTAGTAAACTGCATGATTATACCCGATGTTGATTGTATTACAGAAAAAGACACTTTGAGACTATTTTCTTCTTCTTTTTTTATTCCTCTTTTTCCCTTCTCAGTTCTTCTTCAAATGAATGAATGGCACAGTCCCTCAATTTCCCCTTTTTCTTACTTTTGATATCTACGCTTGGGAAAAGATTAGTATTCATAAAGAAACTGCTTAAATGATACCACGATAACTCAATATGTCAACTTCTCGTAGAAATTAAGTTTTTTTTTGCCCTTAGTTACTCTCGCTTTTATTACTTTTTTGTAATATTCCTTTCGACATAAAAGTTGAATATTCTGTCACATGTGATTGGAAGAATATCCTTTACACATAAGTCAATCAGTGTCATTCGATTTGCCAAAGTTTTGCTTTATCTTTCGGCGACTGTCTATCTAGCATTCGTCTGAGTGTGTGGGAGCATGTCTTTTTTTTAAAATATCATTCATCTTGTAACTGAAGTAAAAACATTGAATTGGACACACACTCATACACACACACACGCACACACACAAAACCTCCTTTAAAGTAGTAAAAGCGAGTGTTACTTAGGGAAAAGAAAAGTTAATTTTTTCGAGCATTTTAGGAAGCTGTAGATTTGGGGCCTGTACCATTGTCCGCATACACGAAAACGCGTTAAAACAAATAGGTGCACATTACACATCCTCGTTTGATCCGATTTTTCGTAGAAAGGGCGGTTGTTTTAGATATGGAAATCTTAACAACCACTATCATCCTGATTAAGGTTCTAAATAATGATGAAAATATTAACGACTAAAACCTAGTGCACCTAACTCTTCTGGTCAGAATAAATATCAGAGAATATCAGGAAAAGGGGTATCAAGTTCACTGGTGATAAGGAAATACGTGAAAGGATAGGAAATCTGACGTCCCTGGTCGGAAGCAGAGCTGCAGAGGGTACGATATGATTTTAAAATCTAGTGGAAAGACTCTTCCTTTCAGGCTAAAAAGTCTAAGAGAATCAATCCACGAATAGGACGTACAAATATACCATGCAAGATATAAAATCCCTGTTAAAGTACGTCTTGTAGCTACTTGCTCCCTCTATATAGAAAACAATGCCTAAGCGGTGACCATTGGTTCCCCATAATCCTCTTTTGCTTATGTTTATTGAGAGCTGAGTCAGTGACCTTGCAGGGTGGTCTAATCCCTCATTGCTAAACTAATTCAGACGGGCTTTAAGGGTTTATTAATCAGAGATGTTAGACAGGTTTCCCTGTCAGAGGGTATCAAACCTACTCCTGATTTCGATCCTCGTTGAGGGTGCTTTTCAGAAGGTGATATGGCGCTTGGAGGTGTCTAGTGTGACTTTAGCTTCTGGTTCAGGGGATCGTGAACCTCGAGAATTAAACTCAGCCGACCCCGTACCAAGCGCAGCAGCAGCAGCATCAGGAGGGTTCGACATCAGACTCGGAATACCTGCATCCCCATCAGTACTGACAAACGAATCTGTTTCAAGGGATTAAAAACAACAAACGTATGCTGTTATGATTATTAGTAATAGTAGTACTACAGGCTTCCAAACTTTCCTACTTTCTCCTCATTTCTCTTTTTTTTAACCATGCTCCTATACTTGTCCTACTTTTCACCGAAATATCCTACATTTTCCTGCCTTTTATGAGGTTGTCATTTCCCAGAACAGGTGAATTAACTGAAAAAGTGACATGGAGAAACAGACGTATGGAGGCAGAGAGAAAGAGAGAGAGAGAGAGAGAGAGAGAGATAGAACATGGGGGTTGACACTTGAAAGAGGGAGGGAGGAGACGTAGACAGAAACAGAAGAAGATATTAGACGATGACCTCAGAGGCAGGGACTGATAGCGGGAGTGGGGAAATGTACCCACATTAAAACAGGTAAACCTGTAGCAGAATAGGATAGTGAGAGAGGGGAGAGAGGTAGGAGGGTAAAACAAAGACAAAGACTGATAAAGAGAGGTAAACAAAAGACAGACAGAGACAGATACAGGCAGAATAAATGGGAAAGAGCGGGTACAGAGAGTGACAAACAGAGATGGAGCGAGACAAAAACAGAGATACCAGTTTTCAGGCCAGAACAGGGACAGGAGCCACTCCATTTCTAGGCTTCCTATTGTACAGTACAAACATGACGCGAACATTACTTTCTCTTTTTAGGTTCATTGGATGAAATCATCGGGCATCCCTGCATGGAAAGAGAGAGGACTCACCTAAATCGGATATGGGGCTGCTGTTAAGTGGGCTAACAGCGCTTATGGGTGGGCTGGAAGCCATTCGGCCAATTGGTGGACCCCTGACTTTCTGCTTGACGGGTGTGGTTGGGACGGAGCGTCGCCTCCGATTTATCATTTCAAGCCTGGTCGTGCACCTGTCCCTGGCGTTCTTGATGGTCTCTCGATCTAACTTGGGTACCTTGGTGTAGATGCGGAAGGTGACGTCTAGCAGTCGCTGCGGCAGGTCGGCTGGGAGCTGGTCAAAGATGAGCGATGCAACGATCAGTAGGTTTAATTTTAATTCCATTAACCCGGTTGGCAAGTGCTGCTGTCATCAAATATGTTATTTATATTATTGATGACTAATAAACACTTGAGCCTAACCCTTGCATCCGTATTTACAGGGTCTGTGGTTTAACAATTTCACAACACCTGCATCAGGGCCTATTGAAGGATCAATGCTAATTACCAGTCTTATTGGTCTGAATATTTGTGGTCCTATGGCTGCTGTCCTAACCATCATCTTAAGGTTCTTTGATATGGAAGCCTTCTCGAACATTGGTTTGTATGGAGACCATTTAGTGCAAAGATACATGGAGTTAATATGCTGCCCAGTTTTTAAGATTTAGTCCAATTTATTTTAATTCTTTAATTCAGAGATTTCTTTATTGACAGTACATGGTTCTTTGATCGAAAATCCGTAGGGTGGTTATTTCGACGTTAGTGGTGTCGATATTTTTTGCTTTGTACAGGTATTTGTGAGAGCAGCGAAAGAGTTGCTGTGTGAGTGTGGTCGCATTGTTCTTGTTTGAACAGCATTGTCATTGGGGAATTTTGTTAGTCTAGAGATTTGTTTGCAGATTAATCCATCAAACTTACCATCAGACTTAAGAACATGCTTATTAGAAAGACAGGAGGACTAGGGCACGTATTAAAATAAAAGAGGGAATTTATGAGAGGTGAAAAGAGGCACTCGTCAAAGATGAAAAGGGGCACTTGGCAGAAGGGGAAGGGCCACTTATAACAAAAGAAAAGGACACTTGTTAAAGTAAAAATGGTACCTCTCAGATTGAATAGGGGCAATTATCAGAGTTGGTAAAAGGCACTCTTAAAATGTGAAACGGGCACCTATTAAGAATAAAAAGGGTACTTATCTGAGGTAAAAGGGGACACCTTTCCCATGTAAAAAGAGGCACTTTAGGGGTACTTAAA
Organism: Strongylocentrotus droebachiensis; assembly: GCA_035222895.1. Classification (NCBI taxonomy): domain Eukaryota; kingdom Metazoa; phylum Echinodermata; class Echinoidea; order Camarodonta; family Strongylocentrotidae; genus Strongylocentrotus; species Strongylocentrotus droebachiensis. Next base: position 82,202 of record JAVYIG010004467.1, read on the forward strand.
AAGTGAGGGGGCACGGCTCTGTCGCCTTTTCTGCCTCTGCTTCAATAGTTATAACAAAAAAAATGCTTCTTATTACTAAGAGTGCCGAGCTGGGATCCAAACCCTAAACCCTTGGATTGAGAGTCAAACGAATTTAACACTATACCACGACATCTCCCCGTTGATAGTCGGTAGATATGTATAGGATTGTATAGTTTGCATATGTCACTCTTGAGTGCACTAACCTTGTCCTCTGGTAGGAGCTCAGCATCAAATTTACCATCACCTGTTTTCTTGTAGAACGGGATATCGAGGAGAGGGTTTTTGTCTCCACTTCCGTAGTCAAAGTGTGATACCTATCAGTAAATGAGAAAAGAGAGAATCTTCGGAAATGATCGAAATAAACAAAATAATTATTTAAAAATTTTATATTACATATTTTGATTTAGTAAAGCCAACACAACATTACGTGTGGAACTGTGTTTATTTAAGGAAACATGTTATTAAAAAAAAAAAAAAAAATCACAGCAGTTCACTATTTCTTTAACTCTGAAATTGTTGAGGTTGATATATATAATTGATGAAACACCTAAGGGTGTCACTAACAGATCTTGAAGGGGGAGGGGGTGGGTAGCGTGTCGAATTCCCTGACAATTTAGCCAAAGGAAACAAATTCCACACGAGTTAAACGAGTGTTTAAAGGTATAGACCAATTCTGGTCATGCGATTCAGGGGCGGATCTAGCTTTTTGCTAAGGGGGGGGTTTGACCAAAATAATGACGATGCGGAGCATCGTCCACGAGCCGCGAAGCGGCGAGCCGATTTTTTTTGGGGTGTTTATTTGAACCCCGTAAGTGATGTTTTCCTGGCATCTATTAACACAATGGAGACCATAAAAAGCAGTGCATGATAACGTCTTTTTAAATCAAGTAACAGTTAATACACAGTTATATCCAGAGTTATCATGTGTTTGGTTAAGTTACCAGATGAGTTGAATATCTTCTCACAATATTTGAACTTGAAAGGGTTTCTCTTCAGCGTGCGTTCTTTTTTCTTTTTTTTCTTTTTTTTTTCTTCTTTTTTTCCCCTTTTTTTTTGGGGGGGGGGGGGGGGCCGCCCAAGGGGGGGGGGGGGTTTAAACCCCCTAAACCCCCCCCCCCGTAGATCCGCGCCTGCGATTGCATTGTGAAAGAAATGTTGTGGAATCGATCAGAAAATGTTGATCATCTAGCATATAGTGCAAGGTTCTGGAGTCATCAAAATGATAAGAAGTTTGGCCCAGTCTTGGTAAAGTTACAAGCACTATACACAGAAAGATGTATATGGGACTACTCCATATCTATCCAGTCCAGATATATATAATAATTTACCAAATATGTCAATAAGTAGGCGGTTTCCCGGCAAAATTTGTAACATCACGTATTTCAAAACATATTCTTTCACATGATTGGTTATAAGAGCTTCCATTCCATTTTTTTGAAATGGGGCGTTTCAAAAACTGGTCTTTACCTTTAAAAAGCCAAAACACTTTTTGGAGGATGAGTATGCGTCCTACCAGATTATGACATATGCAATGATCTGACCTTTTCCCCTAAGGGGGGGGGGCACTTGTGTTTCCGATAGCTCATTATTTCGAAACATAAACTTCCCATTTTAGGGGGTGCATAATTCCTAACATTTGTTGCATTATTCTGAAGGTTCCTTTATCGGAAGGTTCAGATTTCCGAGAACTATGTAGTAGGGTTTATTATTACAAAGGTCCTTAATTCCGAAAACGAAATACGGTACATAAGTCCGAAAATGAAGAAAAACAATTATTATTCCGAACGTACGTAAGTTGAAGGAAAAAATATCGTTTCAAGAATTTCGATTCTTTAGAATAACGACATGTAACTGTTCCCATACAACAATGGTACGACCAGCCATACCTCGACTTCGATATTTTCAGCTCGGAATATCTCCATTAAAGAGGACGACGACAGGGATGAGAGATCGTCAACATCAATTACGATCAATCGCTTTATCACAGCTGAATCCACTGTGCGCATCTTTAATTGGAACAAACAAATCGTGATATATATATTCTTCTATATTCTATATTTCCTCTGCATCTTGTTAGACCTTGTTCCATTGAACATTAAATATATATATATATATATACATTTATATATTAAATGTGAATAAAATCAAAACAATTTAAATAATTTGAAATATATAATATACTTATATATATACATTTATTATTTTTGCAAGAGTTTTAGCATTGAAGCCACGCATTGCTCTTGAAATGCCATGGAATTTTTTTCTATAGCCCTTTTTCATGTTCGGCTGGCCTACTAATTATTTATTATTATTATTATTTATATTATTATTATCAATGGTATGATTATTATGATTGTCATATTCTTTTTTTAATTCATATTATTATTATCATCATTATTATTATGGTTGTTGTTGTTGTTTTATTATTATCATTGTCTTAACCATTATAATTTTTGTTACGTAATCGTTATCACTTGTAATAATAATATTATTATCACCATTTATTATTATCATTAGAGATGGATGGCGCAATGGGAACTACATTGCAGCAGAGGTAGCCATGTCGGTAAATTACCCTGCCTTTAGATCATGTTATACATGAAAGACTTCAAATACCTCTTCGTTGGCATGTTGGCATTCCGCAATGCACTGGTAGAGTTCTCTCTTGTGTATCCGGTCTATGATCTCCCGTGCCTTCACCATTCCTGATTCTTGAGATCGTGAGCGCATGATTTCGTTGACAATGGTGTCATTGACTTGGCAGAAGGCCTCGGGGTCCTTCACAGACTCCAATAGGTTGTACTCCTTTCTGAAACAGTTTCATATGCAAATACAAAACAAAGTTATAACAGTTATGGTATACAGGAGCCTGTTAATCAGTCAATAACATGATCACATTCTACCCACATTTTAACGATTGCAAAATGTTCCCACTTACTCTTTGTTACCTCCATAATAAATAATAAACACAAAATTACATAAATGTATAAGCAATACAAGGAATGTTGTTCTGATTCGTGAATGAAACTTACCCGCCTTTACCAACGAATACGAGATGATCAGCAGCTTCTTGGAAAGCGTCCTTCAACCTATATAAAAGAATAAATTTAGGAATAAGGTTTTGTGATATATATATATATATATATGAATTAATAATACCGTATATATTTTATATACAACTAATAACTATTACCGGCTAAGATGTATTTCCTCAAAAAGTGAATTCAAAATTACAAATTACAAACAAGTCGTTAAAAGAATGACAGCGGAAGCGAGATTGGAGGCTAAAACAGCCAAGCACACCACTGATCCCAAGAGCAAGAGACTGCATCAACCTCGTCAACAGTTAAATGTACATGAGTTGGCATAGTGTGGTGCATGTACTCCTGTCATGTACTCCTGTCATTACCAAATTAAATCTCACTTTTTACTATAATCTTTAAGTTATTTGCCATGCGCGCCCTATCATCTTCAAACAGCCTTCTAGATCCTTCCAGACCATTTTGATCTTCATGTAACACCCTACTTCAAGTGATATTTTCATCAGTTTTCAAGCTTGGTATAGGGGGCCCAGCACAAGTTCTACAGTGTGGTCCCATGCATTGAGATTCTTGCTGGACTTAGGAACAACTACACATACATCAACTCAGTCTTCTAGTCAACTTTTCCTTATCACTCATCATAATCTGTGGATATTTTATTGCAAGCAACTAGATTTCTTAACCATCCAAGATAAAGTAAGACCAATCCAGTTATGTTATTTCCAGTTATTTTCCAGTTATTTTTGCTGGACTTTGTAAAAGCTACACTCACAAATTCAATTCAATTCAAGTGAGACCAAACCAGCTTTTTCTCAGTTGTTATCCTGTTTTATAGTCTCTAGCATTTTATCGAAATTTGCACCAATCTATAGTCCATCAAAATCGAGCTGTTTGTCTCTGAAACCTAGCTTCCTACATCATGCAGGAACATCACCTCTTCATCAGCTTACTTGTCTTTATGTCTTCTATGCACGTGCTTGTGAAGACATACGTCATTGAAGAAAGTGCTACACTTTTTCCAGATCAGCAGGAACATCTTTTGATATTGCCTAACTTCAGCTCTCGTGATTTTAGTCATGCAGGTATACGCAGCCTCTGCCTTTTTCTCAGATTCCAGCAGAAGCGCAGTAACTCTTTATGTGTCCTCAACATTCGTTCCACCAGCCACCTGGCCATCTTACTACTTCTCAGTGGGCAAGTTGAGCCCAACCCAGATCCGGACACTCCTACATGCGTTATCTGCAAGTCGGATGTCTCTGTCAATGATAAAGCAATATTGTGTGACAATTGTGATGCCTGGTGTCACATCTCATGTGTAGGCATCTCGGCTTCTTCGTACAGTGTTCTCACCCGTCTTAGCAGTTTTTCGTGGATATGCTGTAAGTGTAACAGCATCAATGCAGAATTATCATCTTCCCTTCTGGATGCTGACTTCACTAGTCATAACCGCTACTCAGCACTCCATGATGATGCAAGCGAGGTTGATGTTGCGAGTGGTCCTCAAGCCTCCACCCCCACTGACAAGGCACCACTCCTACAGTTCTCTTCACCAAGGAAAAATAGAAGGAAGGCATTGAAAGCAGTCATAATTAACTGCAATGGCCTCAAGAGCTTTACGAAATAGTCCCAATTTCAGGCTCTGATCGATCACCACAGACCTGATATCATACTTGGTTGTGAATCGAAGCTAGACGGCACCTGCCCGACATATAGCGTCTTTCCTTGCTCTTACAATGTTTTTCGAAAGGACAGAAATGAACATGGCGGAGGAGTTTTTGTAGCTGTTCACAACTCCCTCATCGTGTCAAATTGTCCAGAGTTTGACACAGACGGCGAGCTAGTATGGTGTCACCTCCAATTCACAAATGCCAAGCCTCTCTTCATTGCAAGCTATTACCGCCCTCCTTCGGGCCGAGAACAAGGACTCGAAGAACTACGCAACTCAATTGCTACATTGATGTCAAGACACCGACGCAATCATCCAAATATTATAATCGGCGGGGACTTTAACCTACCAGATATCGATTGGAAGGAATGCATTGTTAAAAACAGCAATCGCACTAGCATCCACCAACTCCTCCTTGATATCCTGCTAGAGAACTCTCTTCTCCAGTTTGTTAATGAAGTAACCCGCCCTGTATCTGAGAATACACTTGATCTTCTTCTTGCGTCAAATCCAACACTGGTGTCCAATGTCTGTGTCCATCCAGGAATATCGGACCATAACATCGTTGCTTTTTCGATCTCGGAGAATCTAAGAACTTGCCGCATTCCGCCAAGAAAAATCTACCAATTCCACAAAGCTGATCTTCAGAAACTCCGCAAGGCTGTTGCGAAATTCTCAATGGATTTTCTATCATCTTCACCAGAGCTGAAGTCGGTTGATGAAAACTGGACCCGTATCACATCACTCATCAACAAGTGCAAGGATTAATTCATCCCATCCAAGATGTCAAGAGCCAGACGCAACTTGCCATGGATCACCATTTCCCTCAAAAGGCAAATGAGGAAGCGGGATCGTTTGTTCAAGAGGGCAAGAAGTCAGCCTAGTGCATCCAATTGGAAGGCCTACAGGCAGCTTCGAAACGAACTGACCAAACGTGTCCGCCAAGCTCATCACAATTACGTCTGCAACATAATAGGTGAGAGCCTATATGCGAACCCCAAGGCTTTCTGGTCATATGTAAAACAGCGTCGATCTGAAAACTTTGGTATACCACCCTTGAGAAATGACAACAAGCTCCATATCACAAACAAGGACAAGGCTGAATGTTTGAATAACTACTTTCATTCTACCTTCACCAAGAGCAACGTGGATCAAGTTTGCATAAACCGGCCTTCCCTATACAATGACATAGGGCATCTCCACATCCACCGGTCTGGTGTAGTTAAGCAACTGCTTCAACTGAATCCATCCAAAGCCAGTGGCCCAGATGAGATACATCCAAGACTTCTGAAGATGCTAGCACACGAAATAGCCCCTGCATTGTCATTTCTGTTTCAACAGAGTTACAATACCGGAGAAGTGCCTTTAGACTGGAAACGTGCACTTGTAGCCCCTATTCATAAGGCAGGAGATAAATGTTGCCCAGGTAACTACAGACCTATATCGCTGACGTGTATCTGCAGTAAGGTGATGGAACATATTATGCTTAGCCACATTTCTAAACATCTTGCAGCTAACAACATACTCATTGATGAACAGCATGGTTTCAGACAGAATCTCTCGACAACAACACAACTTGTCACAGCTACCGATGATTGGTCATCCTCTCTTTAATCTAGAGGCCAAACTGATATCGTCTTTCTCGACTTCCAAAAGCGTTTGATCGTGTACCACATCCACACCTTAGATCCAAACTACATTACTATGGAATCAGGGGAGACTCTCTCCGCTGGACTATGTCACTCCTAGCGCATAGACATCAAGCTGTCGTCGACAATGGTGCTCGCTCAGCATGGACGCCTGTTACTTCAGGAGTATCGCAGGGTTCTGTCGTCGGCCCCGTACTTTTCCTGCTGTACATCAATGACATCAAACTCAACACAAGTCCACAATGCGTCTATTTGCAGATGACAGTGCCATCTACCGGTGTATCGACTCTCCCTCAGACACTCGTATACTGCAAGAAGATCTCCATGTTCTTGCAGACTGGTCTACTAAATGGATGATGGGATTCAACATCAAGAAGTGTGCAACATTGTCAATCACAAACAAGAAGCACCCTATCACAGTGGACTACACCCTACTAAATGAGTCAATTCCTCGAGTAAAACAATACAAGTATCTTCGTGTCACGATTACCCATGACCTTAAATGGAACACCCAATGTAAACTCCCCACCCAGAAAGCCAATAGAACCCTTGGCCTCCTACGCAGAACTCTATTACCGTGCACCAAGAACATCAAATCCAAAGCCTACACATTGCTTGTTCGTCCTCAACTTGAGTATGGCAGTGAAGCTTGGAACCCTCGGACTCTGACATCAATACAAAGTCCAATCCCAATCCAAAAGATATTTGATATAGCGCCTTTTCCTTTTTGGTTACAAAGCGCTGCACACACCGCCCCATAATGTTTGGGCCACTTAAAAACAAAAGTTAGTTACTTCTGAGACATCAGTCAAGTAATATGTAGGCTGGTAATAAAGTAATTTCTAGCAGAATAGATGTGACTTTTCTTGAACTGGTCAACAGATGAGGCCGTCTGCACAGCAGCAGGTAGCTGGACCCACAGTTTTGCAGGAACCGATGGGTAAGACAATTCACAAGCACGTTTCTTAGAGAGACACTGAGTGAGCCAGATGGATGTTGATGAGCGGGTATTTCGGACTCGAGGACGAGGAACCATGCAGTCAGCTATGTACGGGGGACATCGGTGGTTGAGAGAATTGTAGACCAGTAGTAGGAGCTTTAAAACTATCATCTGTCGTACAGGCAGCCGATGAAGTTGAAGTCGAAGAGGTTGTTTGTGAGTCCGAAGTAGAGCAGAAAGGACAAGCTGTGCCGCTGAGCTTAGAGTCTTTGAAGACGATCGAGGTCCCTCTGGCTGAGAACACTGAAGAGACTGTTGCAGTAGTCTAGTCTGGAAAGGACAAGAGCTCTCGCCGCAGAGTAGCATGTTGACTTATTAATGTAATACGTAAGACATAAACACTTTTCCCCGATATGTATGATAATATTTTTATTAAAAATTCAAACTCTCATTCATAGGCCACTCGTCAAAAAGGCCATTTTCATCATAGCCAAGTAAGACTTACTTCTTCACTAAATTCATTAAATATCTCTGGCGTAAAGAAATAGAACCAATTGCGTACTTCTACCAACTTAAATTCAACTTATAAATATAAATTCAACTGTTTTAAAAAGCTTCGTCGCAAATACATATTTAAAAAAATGTGTTAAATTAAAGTTTAGAAAAATCGGATGTTTTCATATTGATAACTTTTTACAAACGCTTTCGTGTAGGTATGTGTGTGCAGTATTTTGTATATGTGTGCGTGTGCGTGTGAGTGTGTGGGTATGGCGACTGAATCTATTTAATTTCTTTTATGTGGGTGGTAAAGACTGGTATTGTGGGGCTATTGTTACAAACTGGTCAACCATAAACGCCAAATTGTAAAGAATCTGAAAATTAAATTCATGCAGTATGGTAACATGTCTGGTAATATTCGCTACTTTTGGGAAAAGCAGCTCTACAATACTAAAAATCACACTGTCTTATGTCAAAGAAAGACGATTGCTCTGTATAACAAAACCAGTGCGTACCTGTGCATTTTGCAACTTTTCTCTTTTTTCCGATGTACTTATTCTGATGTACTGATCATTCCATGCGTGGTCAATCATTACAAAACAGACATCAATTTGTAAAGAATTTTTTCTTCTTTTGAACTATACACATGTAAAAGCAAAAAATAGAATACATTAAACATAAGAGTAACAAAGCAAATTATATGGTCAGGGCCACACAAAAGCAAATCGCTTATAAATAGGGCCCCATAATGCATTGCATTTTGCAACTTTCTCTATTGTCCCTGTCCTTTTCTATGATGTACTGCTCTTTCTATGGGTGGAAAATCATAACAAAAATCATTTAAAAAAAACCTTCAAACGTGGGTTTCCCACCATTTTTTAGGGGTTAATAAAAATAAATATCGTGCTAGAAAGTAAATTTCATTTAGAGTAATTGTGATTTCGGATCATTGTCCATATAAGTCCATTATTATCAGGAACTGAAATTATAAGTGTCCTTGCTGTGTTTTTGTATAGACATATCACAAAAAACAGTGCATGTACATTTTCAGCTGCAATGGAAACGATTTCGGATACCTCTGCCAAGTATTATGCTTAACTTTTTTCAAATCAAATCAAGTGAAAAACAATGTTTTATCTAATTACATGATGGTGATGATCTTGCTGACCCTATGCTGGTAAGATGTATAGTGAAGACGGCGTCTTGTGAGAAACATATGGTTCAGATCACTTGCTACCTAAAACAATGAAGAAGATAAAAATGTTCGTTTAAAAAGAAGGACACTATAAATTTATTCAATTATCGATACTTCGAATAAGAAGTAACGCAATGCAGTAATGTTGTTATGGTTAGGTTTGTGTAGGGTGAGGTTTGGTACAGGGCTAGGATTCGGTAATAGGGAAGCCCCTAGCCTAAGCCCTTACAGATAAAATTGGATGCTTGCTAGAGAATAACCCATCATAGTCATGATAATTTACCTAAAATGATCAAATATGCAGCCGTCTGAGGGTTCAGATTCACTTCTTGTATCTAACACTCTTTATATGGTGAACATTTGAACCTCTTATGCCGGCTCTTATGGTTTTATGTTGCAAACTTCGTAGCCATGCTGCGTCTAGGATGCAAACTCTTACGTTTTTGAGACACAGATTTTTACCCTGTGTAGTGGTGGTAGTTTTACCTGACTTTTACCTGTAAGCAACCAGAGGACCGACAGCTTTAGGTCCTCTCCGAGAGATCTGGTAATTAGGATTAATGCCTTACCAAAGGGCACTAGCGCATTGCCTTGGTTTCGAACCCGGGTCACCAGATTACGAGACCACTGCTCTACAAACTGAGCTATCGCGGCCGCTTGCACACATTTTCGAGGTTCTGCTATTTATACCGTTTCCACGATTTCGGGTGCAAATTTTGACCTGTATATTTACCTTGTCTCTAAAGCAGAGTTCTCCCCTTGTCTTATTTCCTCGCTTCACATCGAAAACCTTTACGAAGGGCAGAATACGGTTAAAGTCGAATGCAGATTTCATGCCTAGGTAGTGGGTGTCCCGAGCAAAATAGTCCCATTTGTCCACGTCCACCCCGTTTACACTGTTGTTCACTATCTGATACAGGCAGAACTTGTTCTCACGAAGCTGATGCATTTCAAGGATATTATGAGAGAAGGTTGCAGAAGGCAGGCAGAGTCTCAGAGAGAGAGAGAGACAGAGAAGACAGACAGACAGAGGGAGAAAGGCAGACAGAGAGAGGCAGACCGAGTATATAAGAGAAAGAGACACGGAGAGCCAGACAGAGTGTGGAAAAGAGACGTATATACACCCAGGTATGGAGAGAGGGTGTATGTGGGGGAGGGGGAAGAGAGATGAAACAAAGAGAAATTACGATTTCTCGTTCTGTTGTCTTACGTTATTTTTTCTTTAACTAATCTCATGTGATATTACCCTTCAATTTCTTTCGTTGTTCATGAATAACACCTATTTTGTTTATAGTTTTACACAATTTGTGTAGAATGTCTGAATAGGTATATAACTTATAAAGATCATTAAATATCAGAAAACTTCTCAAAAAGGTCCCTGTCTTTAAATAAACACACACAGACACACACACACACGCGCACGTAAACACCAAAACACATACCCACGATCATGCAAAGTCATCTAAAATAATGACATTTCCGAGTAAAAATGGTCCTCAAATCTAAACTAAACACAATTAGGCCAACGGTAATCACACGACTTTGCCAAGAGGATACCAGAGACTTGGACAACTCGAACCCCCTCCCACCCCCATCCTATCACTCCCCTCCCTCCCCCTCTCTCTCTCTCTCTCTCTCTCTCTCTCTTTTTTGATGGTCTCATTTATACCATTTCTTCATCCTTTTTGACACCCAGAATAAGCTGACAGATGAAGTCGATATCTTTGGCGTAGATATTGTGTTCTTCGAGCTTCTTCTCTAGGCTGTTATGCTGGATGAGATATCTGAATAAGATGACTGACTGCTCCTCATGCTGCAAATATCATGGAGATAATAATATAATTGAGTTATTACTAAACACATATGTATAGGAGTAAAGAAAACCGGATTACTAAGACTCTCGATAATTCAACTTAAGGCAAGTGCAACAGTCTTGCCAATCTCATATCAAAATGGGCAAACATTATATTGACGTTTTATGTAATACGAACATGATTTCCATGGGATATAAAAAAAATATATATATATTGAAATTGATCAGGAATTGATTCTTGGAAGAATTTGCGATCGTGTTAAGAGCAGAATAGCTTTCAAAGAGGGTTATATCCCTTGCCCGAATATCAATTTTCAATAAGTAAATTTTGCGTGCGAACGAGCACAATTTTGACAGTCTGTTCAGCAAAATCTAATAATTATTGTTTAGACTCTCTAGAAGATACAAGTATTACGAAAAGACCAATTTTTCTGATGAATTATGATTCTTATTTATTCCTATGTTTTGACTTAATTTATAATTTTACGATGTATTTCACCAAGCCATTCCTTTTGAAATATCGCCGGGCAGTAACACGCTTTTTAATACACACATTGCATCACAAAAACAGGTTACTTATCAAAGGTATGTTCAGTCTTCCGTTATGAGAATGTGCTTATAACCCCATTAGGATTGTTTTTTCCCTCTTTATAAGATGTAATTTTTGGCACTGCGACCTCACACATCTTACAATTTTTCCTCGCTCGCTCGCAAACAATTTTTTAGACAATCAAACCCAACTGCAAAGCATGATGCTTATTTCTTGGTGTCCCCCCCCCCCCACTTTGGAAGTCGCTCGGCCACCCCTGCCTCTCCGATTGACTTGGTAACTAAAGGGCACTGGCTCATCGATTTGGATCCGAACGCGGGACCTCCCAGTTATGAGACTACTGCTTTACCAGTGAGCCATCCGTCGTGTCTGTAATTTATTCAACTTACTTTCCATTTCTTGCCATCCTTGTCTGGTGGTACGATGTCTTCAAAGGCATGAGAAAAGGGACCATGTCCGAGGTCATGGCAGAGACCGGCGATCTCAACACAAGCGACCTCGGTGTTCTGAATAGGGACGCTGCTGTTACGATCGTTCTGTTGGAGCATTGAGGCCAGTTTGCCTCCCAAGTGGCTGACACTGCATTGAAAATGGAAAAAGTAATATAGTCTGAAATGCAGATAGTTTGTTGATCTTCTTTACTTAATATTATTTTGTAAGACAGCTCCTGGAAAATATCAGACGGCCATTTACTATCATAGAAACTGACAGTTGGCTTCATTCGGAAAAAGTACAAGAACACACAATCAAGGATTCCATCAACTTCAGGTCGGAAAAACATAAGAATTGTTTTTTTCTTCTTGTCTTTATAAACACAGATTTAGTGTTAATTTTCTTCCTAAGTGAATTTATATTGAAAGGATTCAGTATTCTGTCACATGTCTTCTCATGACCAAGAAATCAAACTTAGCAATATTCGATTCATCCGTTCCCTTACCGGTTATATGAGTCATGCTCCGGCCTATCTGTGATAATAATATAATAAAAACGTTACTTATAAAGCGCTTACCACCGAAGTCTCTAAGCGCGTGAATCTCCTACACTAACCGAAGTCTTAACTTCAACACTATACCTAACACTAAATGTCCAACACTAACCCTTTACCCCGTATCTTACCCAAAACCCAATTGCAAACATACTTTTGACGAAAGACAGCCTGGAGCAATTTACAAGATCTAGCATCTAGCTAAGTATATTTTCTGTTCTATGGAAGTTGAATTGTTGGAATATAAGGGACGTTGTTTTTCAGTTTAGAGATTTTACAATTAGTTATTCATTAGATAACTACAACCGAGGTGGAACTTTTGATGTAAGAATGTAAACCTCATAATCGAAGAAAAAAAAATTGTGGTAGAATCTGCTGGTCAATCTGCATGGTATCGTGGTAAAACCAAAGGCTAGTATCAAAACTGGCACTGGAGACAATTTCTTTAAAATGTGCTAAAGAGGCCAGGTATAGTTCTAGGTCATTATTGGTCTTCCATTCGTTTGTTGATTTACGTCCCTACTCCCTCTACTTGAGAATTTGTCCCGTTTCCATTTCTACCAGACCCAATAACCATTATATCTCTCATTATGAAAACTGAACCTACCCTATTGAGTGTTCAAATCTGGTATGGACGGCGCTTGGGAACACATAACAGGTACAGCCAAGCTGCTTGATGAATCGTAGTCTCTGAAACTCTGGTGTATCGATGATTATCTGGCAATGCTTCGGCATCTGAACACTGCTATGAATAGGGTCATTGAAAACCTGTATTGAGAAAGAGAAAGAAACGGAATTTTGGAACCTTCAATGAATCTGGGAATTTTCTTAAACCTAGCTTCCATTTTGTGTACTGATGGTTGATTTTTACATGATAGCATGTGAAAGCCGGTGGTTGGCTCTTACAACAAACAAGCAACGTACACTGACGTACCGTTGGGCATCTTGTTTCAATGTCTCAGTTTCTGTTGCTTAATCATCTCTATCGTGGAATGGATCATTGAAGGCAATAGATAAACCTACATAGAAATATATTTTCCTATACACTAAAATTATTTTACAGTTATATAATAAGTAATGTGGGTTTGCTTTTTTGGTGGGTGTATGCATTCTACTAGAGTTGATAATGTTTAGAATATTGTACTAACAAGTTACAGGATTTATTAATCAATCAATTAGTTATTTTTTCTTGTGTGTTTTATATAATTGTACCCCTCGATAGAAAATGTGAGCAGGGCAAACTATTTGTACCATTTACACTAGTTTGTTATTTGTGTTATATCTTTTTATTCAAATAAAACAAATGCGATTGAGCGTAACGACGGAGAAAGAAAAATTACAGTCTTGAATGCTGACACTTTGTATTCCCTGCCCTCTCTTAAGGTCGCTGCTGATAAATGTAAATATCAATTAGAAGAATTAATTCATATAGAAAATGACAAATTGTTCACCAACTAAGGTAATGTAATAAAACCGAAGTATAATGCTTTCAAAATACTTGATTATAATTCTACACTAAAGAAAAAAGGTATGTACTACATTGTAATAATAATGGCTTAAGAAAACCAATAAATTAATGAATTGCTTAGGTTTATCAAATGATTATTAGAAACACGATCAAATAATACTTAATTTTACGAGCTAAGCGTTCATACGCCTTTTCTTTTTTTCCCCTTTTTTAAATATTTTTTACTTGCGACTTAATTTCGAACATTCACATTCACGTCCATGCAACAGTGTTCACACGGGATTGGTTAGGACGGTCGGAATGGAAATTTGCTACTTTTTGATATACCTGACATTTGTCATAATTACTTTGTTCACTGCCCGTCTCAACGACTTAAAGACAATTGACTTCACCGTTGACAAACACCATAGCCACTTGGTGGTAAACAAGCTGGCCAATAGCCAAAATGTTTATGGAAAAACCTTATGCATCGGAAGGCACGAACACAGCGTTTAAGATTTCCCGAACAATAACGTATTCTTAAAAATAAAATTACGTCTCTGGTTAAGGCGTTTGTTGTCATGGGGAGAAAATGTTAATAAAATAAGTTTTTTTTCCCGTTTAAATATTATAGAGGTGTCGAAGTCTAGTGGATATGTTACTGGACTGTGGATCACATGATTCGCGGCACTAATGTCATACGATCCACTCAGGTGTAGAAAATGGGTACCTGGAAGAAATGTATTTCTTAATGCCTTTCGCGTCTTAGGGCAGCTAAGCTAAAGTCAAGGTAATATTATTAGGCGTCTTGAAACACTGTACATTAACGGTATGGGAATAGTTGACATATTAACACTTGTTGTTTTGACAAGTATCGCTATGTCTATATTTTCATTGATGTAGCATACTTTAACCATCATAGTACCAAAGTATGACGATATGCTTGATTGTCAAAGTTACTGATTCCAATCTAATTTGTGCATAACAATGGTATGTTGTTCAAATCAGCCCATCAGCCCTGCTCCAGCCAGTTGCTTGAATGATTTGTCGGTAAACCTCATGCAAATATGACATTAGCACTTCGGTATCTTTAAATTATTCGTGTACTTTGCGATGTTACTATTCTTGTAACCCTCTATCTTGTAAAGTCTTTCTTCGTGTGAATGCTTTTCTTTTTCTCCTCCCCTTTTAGTTCTCACCTTCTCTCCTTACTCTCTCTCTCTCTCTCTCTCTGTCTCTCTCTCTCCCTCTCTCTCTCTCTTTCCCTCTCCTCCTCTCTCTCTTTCTCGGTCTATTTAAAAAAAAACGAGTTTTAATAACTCTACATAAGGTACAGGTGTATTTACATCCCGTGTTTTGTTTTCTTTCCTCGTTTCTTATAGTCGGGTCAATAATCGTCTTTTTTTTTTTTCTCCAACGGTTTCCTATATGTTGTTTGACATCGGAACAACACAATAACAATCTAAGAAAATCTGGCCCCTGGAAAGTGGTTATTTTTAAATTGACGTCCAAGATGGCCTTCAATATCTTGACATAGCCGTGACTTTTGATATAATTATCCATCTTAGAGATGTGATTTTGGTGTTTAACCCTAGATTGGGGGGGGGGGGGGGTAAACGAATCAATTCATACATAGGAAACCTAGAAATCTGAGCTAGATGGCGTCTAAAAACACCAAAGTTACATCACCAAGATGGATATGTCACAATTTACGGCTAGTTTCAGTTTGCATTACAAAAAAGCGACCTTCTTCGGTATTGTTTTGAGTACTACTCTAAACCTTTATGATAATAGAGCATACCACTGGGTATCATGACCTCTAAAACATACTTCTTGCTAATTATAGTTTTGCTGTAATTAGAAACTCTCATCTAGTAATTTATAGACTAGTGGCCATTTTGGACACCATCTTGTAATTCTAGGTTTTCTGGTGGCCATAAACCATTGTAAGTGCGATTCATTGCACATATCTGTGTCAAGCTGGACAGCTGTATGAAGCTTAAAACAATAATAGCTTCCTAATGAAGCAATAGGCAAGCATGATTTATGAAAATGTTACTGAGTCCAAATCAAGTAACTGATTACCTTTGAAAGATCCATCCTGTCCATGAAACGTCTAAATCGTAATTATCAGGCCGACGTGATCAGAAGATGATGTACATCTCGAGTCTACAAGTATTCATGCGAAGTGTACTGGCCAAATCTCATGAAAAGCATAAGATTCGTGGTATTATACAGGAACGATAATGCATGTCGTGCTTACGATGACAGTCTCCGTGTGATTTTCTTTATTATTACTAGTTCAACACACGTCTGATATCTCGACTTCAAAAGGCGATCAATAACAGGGTGTGGATGCTTTACCTCTTTACCAGACACGTCCTCCGTTAGAATTTCACATCGCTCTACTTTTCAGGTTATTAACCCTACAAATCACACTCTATTTCCAACCGGATCGCCTTTGTTATTCAATCCAACTACTTTGATGCAGTCTAAACCAAAAAGTGGTCTCCTGTGAAATGTCTAGTTTGAGAATGGCATTCTCGTACACAATGTCAAGTACGCATTCAGCGTCTCCAAACTGAATCATGGGACTGATTCAAGATAGTTCCTCTAAGTGCGACTCATTTCTGGGATTTCCCTTTTTCCATCATGCGAACAAGGGCATTTAGATATATATATATACATATGTGTGTATGTGTATGCGTGCGTGCGTGCGTGTGTTGTGTGTGTATGTGTGCGTGTGTTTGTGTTGTTCCTATCGCCCTTTTTCATCTCCATCCTCTTCCCTATCTCTCTCTCGATCTCTTTCTCTGTCCTTCTTTTCTATCTCGTTATCTCTCTTCCATTTTTTCTCTACCTTCCCTCACTCTCATCTCCCAATTCCATCCTCTCTCTCTTTAGATTATTATCTATTTTCTCTCTTTCTCTCTCTCTCTCTCTCTCTCTGTCTATATATATGTCTTTTTTTTTCTCTCTCTCTCTCTCTTTACCCCCTATTTAGTCAACTTCCCCCCCCCCCTCTCTGCACCCTTAATAGATATAGCCGTAAAGTAAATAGAGCTTCATAAATGAAACTACGAACGAAACTGCCCTGAACTGGGTAGCTTATTTATGGCATCACCTGGTAAACGGATGGACATGTTATATTGCCATACACTTTATTCATTGATCTGTGCCCTTCATCAACAATTTATCTATGTAAGACACTTAGATGACATTTAAGGGAATAATCAACAGCTAAGATTTGGAAGATGCCTTCATTTAAAAAAAAAGAAAATCAAACATCACTCATAAGTTCAAAATAGTAAATAAACACGGAAAGCTGAGAGCACGTATGAATGGCGTCTTCAGGCAACCACCCACCCCCTTCTCCCCCCTCCTCCACAAAAAATGGAGGACGGTCCTACAAATATGTATGACTTTTTGGGGGTTTTGTTGTTGTTGTTGTTGTTAGGCCTTTTGCCTATATATTAGGTTACTATAGGCTAGGAAACTCTACCATGATATTACATCCGATCGATATATCGACGTGTGGGTTTTCCCAACACTGACGCTTTACAATAGAAACGTGAAACCCATGTTTGTCGCAGGAAAAGAAGCTGGCATACTCCCAACATTCTTATGACTTGTATGATCATAAAGTAACGGGGATTTTCAAGCAATATTACTATATCTACTTGATCTCTAACGCTATTAATACACTCGGCTAATACGACCAAGAATTTTCTCTTGGAAAAAGAAGTATCTGAGATAATTTTTACAAATCCAACTTCCATATCTATACCTACTCTTCCGTAATAATGATAACAATGATAATAACAATAATAATGATCATGATAATAGTAACGGTGATGATCGTTTCTACTATTATTATCATATAACATAATTTAGTATATGCCGACATAAAACCATTGTATAAGAAACAATGGGATGTTCTCATGAATGATGAAGATCCCACAAAAAAAGACCAAAAGCAAAGAGTGCTACATTGAACAAAAAGCTCTAAAGAGTTCGCACACAAATCAACGTAGGCCTACATTTTCAACGTCCATTGTCTAATGTGACGCAAACTCTCTGTTGATCTGATAACAAATAATCAAACTTACTTTTCCATTGTGGCGCCCAGCATGCATCTGTGTATGCTACGAACACAAACGGGTCAGAAAGAATACACGTAATTTGGGCCTAAATCCTTAAAGCTTCGAAATCCAGCCTGGTATTGGCCACGTACATATCAATTAATCATTGAAGAGAAGATTGTCTAGGATTAGAAGATCACACGTGACCAAACTTATAAGGCAGTTTCGATTCCATTCTGAAACCAATTTATGAATGTTAATGAGGTGTTTGCTCTCGTGTCAGTCATTAATGTTTGCAACAATAGGTACTGAATACTGTGATAACCGTGTTACATCCTCTTCAGATTTAACCCTTACTGTACTGGGCTATTTTGAGCAGCCTCTGACTGGGGGGGGGGGGGGGCCCTGGGAGGCCCCCCCCCCCCCCCCCTATGATGTCGGCCGTCGATTGTCCGATGAACACGAAAATTTGCATGTTTGTAGATATTTACATAAGGAACAAGATGGTATAATTATTTTTATCCAAATATGCAAATTTTTGTCGTTAGCCTCATTAATTATGCAAAATGCGCTAATTTTATGCATTTTACAGAAAACGTGTCAAACTCCACTTTTTGAATGTTGAAACTCATTATTCATATGAAACTTCTTTTCTAACACAAAAAAAATATTTTAATGTAATTAATAATGATAATTTATGCAAATTTTTATGCGATTTTTAATTTTTTTTTTTTTTGATGACATGCGCATACTAATTGTTATGTAACGCCTTACAGGCATATCCGATTTCGACGAAAATGGTATCAAAATGTGCGTAAGACTTGAGGGGAAAAAGTCATGAAACGACAATTCAAAATTCCAAGCGGTTGCGGCGCAATCTCCGAAAATCTTCTTCACCAGTACAGTAAGGGTTAAAGACTGCCCAGTAGCCCAGTCGAATGGCGTATAAGGTTTTTTCTACTCGGGCGGGGGGGGGGGGGGGGGGGGGTGTCATCATTCCCATTATTGGGTAGTCGAGTTGGTGATAGCAAGTCTGACTATTAAAAAAAAGGAACAATTTATCGTTTCATCTTCTTCACCCTACCCTGTTGTGTCTCTCCAAGAGCCTTCGTATTAATATGGGATAGGGGTTGTGCCACCCTTGCCGAACACAGCTCGCTGAGATGAGTTGAGGAAGATTAAAATAAAATATTTCTGGTGTAAATAATGGTAATTGTCCCCTTTTCACCCCGCAAAATCTTCGAATAGGACTCCTAGCTACAAATTTCCCACACATTGGTCAAGAGAGACAGATACAGATAAAATACCTTGATCATATTGGCAGTAGGCCAACGTATAAACCTCACACGCATCTGTCTAGTAATATAGGTAATTAATTATTTAAAGTCGATTGCTTTTATCATCCATTTATTCTACAACAGCAATAAATAAACCTTTTTGCAATCCATATGTCCTAATAAAACACCGAGTGGAAGTTTGTTTTGATTGATTAGTTGAAGATGCGACATATTCATCAATAAAATAGATCGCGAAAGTACTGCGGAGGTAATTTACTCGAGTATGTTTTCCTGTATTTGATCACGTTGGCAGACATAACGTAGTTTCTTTTCCGGATAAAAAATTGTGAAAAGGAGGAAGGAAAAAAAAAACACGAATGGCGATGAGGAGAATAAGGCAATTGCCAATGAGCAGCTGGTTCAAATTCATTTCATCTATAATCTAAGTAGAAAGTAGATGTAGTAGTTTAAATTCATCCTTTGTTATAGTTCGTGAAGCTTTTGGATGGAAAGGGGTTATATAAGGTTTCTTTATTATTATTATTTTTTTTTTAAACATCTTTAATAACGATAATCATGATCATCAAAATATAAGCCTATAAGCCGCGCAAAAGATTTGTACTCTTTATTATTAAAAATCCCGAAAATAGGCTTTGAAAACGACTTTGAAATCCAAATTAGGCAAACTACAAACAAAAATCAGTCTCACGCACACGCATACGCACACACACTTTTTTAAAATCAAAGTAGTTTTGTTTTATTTCTCCAAATGTGTAATACAAACAATAACATACAATTGAATAAAATAAACGTTTTCAATATCAATTTATTATACATAAACATAATTGAACACACCCGCGCACGCACCCACACCCACTCACACACAGTATGTTTGTGCGTGTGTGAATTCATTGTTACTTTAGCTTTCGTTCTTCTCATACGCTGATTCTTTTTCTTTCTATTTTCCGCTCCTAATAATTACCTCTGGTGTCTCCACAACTTTTCACCCTTTCCACATCATTTCCACATGTCTTTTTTCTTTCTTTTTTTCCATCAGTGCTTTTAATCAAAGTCATTTTTGACTGATTGGTGTTTTATTTAAATTACCTGATGGAGATCCAACTATTGTCACAATACATAAATCAAGTATATCATACACTGAAAGGCTCTCTGGGATGGCTGGCATAGCACAACACTGAATATAATCCATAATTTATCATGTTACCGGTGCCTCGAAGACAGTGCATGGTATATTTGATTCATATCCTTCAGCAAAGAATAAATAAATACATAATACTACTAATGATAATAACAATTTTTTTTTAAAAAGTAAAAAAGTAAATTATGCATGAACCTGAAAATAACTTCAAGTCACCAAACTTGTCCGCTAATGCCTGTATAGTCTACTAATTAAAAACAAATACACGGAACAAGTCTCTGAGCATTGATCCCAGCAGTGAAACATTCCTCAGGATATTTTTTGTATGATCATGGGAAGATTACAAGCTACGCTCCTTCTTTCCACAGACTACAACGTCAAATAAATCAGTATGCTGGTGAATTCATTTAGTTAATCTTGATTATAAATTTTCTGAAGTTGAAACTCTTGAACATAATGTCACGACCAACAAATGTCAATAACGTATATTTTCAAGTCGATACAAGTCGATACAATTATCACATCGACCAAAGAAAGCTATTGTAAGGGGTTAGGAAATTACCCTGTGACCTGTAGAGGGCGGAGTGCTGAGACAAGCCGGCACTCTTTGCTTGGCCCTCTCACAGATCTGTCTGTCATTAATTTCGAGTTCTCGACCACCTCACAACTGGCGACCGAAGGATGGGATTCGAACCCAAGTGGACGGCGGCGTGTGCAACAGCAACATCATCGACGAGGGTGACATAACCATGACCAAGAAGACCTCGCAGAGAGTCAAATAGATCTGTACGTCAAGAACTTGTAAAGCTTTAGAAGGTGTGCTGTTCACGGAATATTAGTCGTGGAACAATAATAGTTATGCCTGGACACATTGAACATAATTTAGCAATGAGTAATAGAGCGACGACGATGCGCATGACAAGGTGATGACAGAACATTGCTTCAAGAACTCTTTTCAGGAATATTAGTCGTGGAACGATAATAGTTATGCCTGGACACATTGAACATAATTTAGCAATGAGTAATAGAGCGACGACGATGTGCATGACAAGGTGATGACAGAACATTGCTTAAGCAAGAACTCGTTTTAAGAACTCGCTTCAAGAACTCTTTTCAGGAACTTGCTTTAAGAATGTATTTTAAGTTTTAAGATAGTTGTTTTATTGAAGAGTAGAGTATTACTTTTATGGAAAGGTCATTAATTATTCTTGATATTGATGCTATTGAAAATTTGAGAGTCGGTCAAGTTTTGAGAATGTTTAGATTCAATAGATTTATTTTTGAAGTCAGTTTGGAACATGTGATAGTTACTTTGGTTATTGATATTTAAATCCTTCGGAAGGTGTTTTAGTTTAAAGGATTAATTTCTAAGTGAATAAATCTTTGAGATTAAGATAGACATAGGCAAGTTTTTTTACGCAATTGGGACATAGTTTTGTTAATTTTTGTTGATACTTGCAGATATGGCTTTGTACGTTAAGGTGGAAGAGGGGGGAAGGAAATTAAAGTTTCCTTTGATGGAAACAGATGGGCCCCTCAGCTTAGAAGCATTACAAGCCAATTTCCCCATGGCCAAGGGGCTGGTGTATTTAGACACAGACGGAGAGGAGGTAGTTGTACCTGCTATTGGGGGGAAGATCCATCCAATAGGGGAGTGGAGTGATGCTTTATACCGGCCACTTCTCCAACCTAAAGTGGAAGACGGGGATAGTGTCCAAGGACAGTTGGGAAAGTTGCTGTCCCGCCCCCCACCCCAGATTATTATGGCACCGGAAAGAAAGCTGCCCACATTTGGAGGCCGGCCAGGAGAGGTTGCAGATTTTGTCAACTCCATGAGGAGTGCTTTTGCCAAATACGCCATACCTGACCAACAACAAGGGGCATTCATCCTAGATTACCTCAAAGACGGACCAAAGATGGAGGTGAAGTCGCTAATTAGAGAAGGGAAATGCATCGCAGATATCCTCTCGTACATCCAGGACTCTTATGCGGACCATGTCCCGGTGGGGGAGCTGCAACGACTATTCCTGGAGAGGAAGCAGCGAAAAGGAGAAAGCATCAGAGATTTCGCGTTGGACCTCGAAAACCGTTTTCTCCGCCTTACAAACTGGAGTGACCGATTATATTCGGAACCAGAAGCCACCCTAGCTGAGCAGTTTATCGAGGGAATCGGTGACCGACACCTTAGGAACACCCTTCAAGATAGGTATGAAGGGGGAACCTCGGTTCAATTCCGGGAACTCAGGGAGGTGGCCATCAGGAGGGAACAGCGGGAGGAGGCCCGCTTCAAGAGTTCCACAGGAACAGTGCACCAGACGGCCCTCCAGTCACAGCTACAAACACCAACGAACCGGCCAGATGTAGAAGACGTGATGCAGGCAGTAAAAGAGTTGGCCAATCGAGTCGTCGGAGCGGTTAGCGACCTAGCAATATCGCTGAAACCACCCTTGCCTCGAAATGCAGAGAATGTACAATGCTTCAATTGTAACGGTTGGGGACATTATGCTCGGGAATGTCCACATAAGAAACAAGGAATTCAAGATACCAGGGCTCGTCAAGACAGGGGACAGGGCCCCCAGTATACAGAGCAATATAGACGTGGCAGAAGGGAGAGACGTTGGGCACCGAGAGGGGGACCATCTGCACCGCCACCGTTTCCCCAACCCGATGGTTGGGCATCTCACCCTGGGCAACCTTATTCCCAGCAGCCACCTGGGGAGGGCTGGGTACAGCAGACCGGACCCTTACCAGTACCTTTGCCCAACCCGGGAGTATGGATGCCGCCACGTACAGAACCACCAATTGTCCCATCATCTTCGATTCCTTCGGAATGGACGCCACAAAATGGAGTACCACCGCCTACATTACGACCGCAACAGCAAGAACAGGCTCCAGTGGTAGGACAGTCGGAGGTGAGGGCTGCAACTGGTGACAAGGTGGCCGACAATTTCCTCTCCAGGGCTGTCGGGGAGTGCTACTCCGCTAAAGTAAAGTTTGGAGGGATAACGGTTCCCTGCCTGCTGGATCCAGGGTCCCAGGTAACAACAGTAGGGGAGACATTTTTTAATGAGAAGCTAAGGCCGGCGGGCTTTAGGATGGAGCAGATTCCAACCTCATTCACGGTCGTGTCGGCGAGCAAGGATGCATTACCACACATGGGATATTTTGAAACGAACGTGGAAGCGCTTGGCCACCTGATTCCTGGTAGAGTTGTTCTTGTGATCAGAGACAATACAGCCACCGAACATAGCCAAACCGCATCAGGGATTTTAGGCATGAACATACTGCAGGAATGCTGGGAGCATCTGTTCAAAGAGGAAGGACAAGACTACTTGACAAAATTGCAGTGGCCAGATACAAATACAGCCTGGCAGAAGGCTTTCAAGGCGGTCAGCAACCGTATCCAGTTGAGCCAAGCGAGGGATGCCATTGGGACAGCCCGTCTCGGACAGGAGGGAAGTGTCGTGATATCCGCACGTCAGGCAGTGGTGCTTGAGGCGCAAAGTACGGGCGGAACGAGTGAGGGACCATTTGAAGTGCTTCTAGAGCCAGAAAAATGTAGCGCCTTACCGGTAGGAATAGATATCCAGCCATGTGTTGTTCGGATAGAGGAAGGGCGATTCCCCATCGTGCTCTGCAATAAGAAAGACGAGGAGATCGTGATCCCAAAGGCTGTTCAACTGGGTGTCCTTTACAATGCATCAGTCGTGCGAGAGGTAGAGCAAGATGAACTGCCAGTCGAGAATCGTGAGAATCCAGTGGATGTGGACTGGACGAGTTTGTCTCCTGGAGAACGCACTGACCTAGAGTGTCTTCTGGAGAAACATCGCGAAGTGTTTTCAGCTCATGACCAGGATTTTGGCTTCACAGACAAGGTCTCCCATCGCATTGATACAGGTGGTGCTCAGCCATTCAAGAAGCGACGCTGGAATCATTACCTGCCCTCTTTGGTATATGCCTACAACAACACTGTCCATGCAAGTACTGGTGTCGAACCCTTCTACTTGATGTTCGGGAGAAATGGAAGGTTTCCCCATGGTCTGGTCTTAAGTGGGGAAGGACAACCAAGGCGCCAAGGAAACGTCAAGTCTTATGTCCAGCAACATCAGTCAGAACTACGAACTGCTAGGGCAATAGCAAGGAAGAATGCAGAAGCAGCAGCTGTTGCAAGACGTGCCCTCCATGCTCGGAAGATATTTGAAAAGCCACTCGGAGTAGGTCATTATGTCCTTGTCAGACGTCATGGAAACCGAGGCCGTGCAAAGTTAGCTGACTTTTGGGAGGCCGAACCATGCATGGTTACCAAACGCCCTTATGCTGACCAGCCAGTTTACGTTGTGAGAAATCACCTTGGTAAAGAGAGAGTGTTGCACCGCTCCCAACTCAAGCACTGCCCCTGGTTGTCAGAGGGGGAGAACGACGACCCATCACTTGACACAATGTCCGACAGTGGAACATCATCCGATTCTTCCGGACCAAGGGGTTTTATTTTGCAGCCAGGACGGATGGAACGATCTGGCCATTCATCCTCTGAATCAGGCGCGGAAGAAATTTCTCCACCGCCATCACTTCAAGAACTTTCAGCAGGGTCTCAAGAGGCGGAGGGCGGTCTTGATGAAGAGCCTGTGCTAGGGAGGCAAGGCAGCCTTTCAGATATCGACTCGACCCATTTGAGCGAAGCTGACTCGGTATGCTCTGGAAACGCTGGGGAGGGGACTAGGGTTAACCCGGTGAGAAGTACCCGTAATGTCCCCCCAAGGAGGTATTCTGACTCCTACATGTATTAGTATTGTTCGGATATTGGCTTTACTGGTCACTTGTCATTGATTAGTAGAGATAAGATTTCCTAGGGGGCTCCTGATTGAATTTTAATCTTTCTTTTTTTTTGGCTCTATAGTTTTGATTGGTAACATAAAGGATTATGTTTTTGTTTAGAGACAGGATATAACTTTTAGCAACGAATTTTATATTTGGTTTTTGATATTTGCAAAGAAGAAAGATATGCGATAAGATATTGCATACGATTTTTGTATATCATGTACACATGCCTTTTTATGTACTTGTTAAGCTTGTTTTGGGGTCTGGTATGGATCCGTCCAGCATTGGGTCACCCCATTCATTTTTATTGAGGTTCAATTATACTTATTGCTTGTGATACGTAGTTGACATTTGAATATGAAGCGCCGATTTGTAGGCATTTTGTGCGAATTTAATGGCGATTTATCATGTTTAGTGCATTCCTATTCGAGTTGTAGGTTGAGAGATAACTTTTTGGTGAGACGACTTATGCTGGGTTTGACGTCTCGACGCTAGTAACAGTCAGTTAATTAGCCATGTTGGGATGTCTTTATATTTGTATATATGTATTTATAGTGTATACTGTGTTTTTGCGAGCTTGCACAATGACACTTAAAGGGGACTGCTGTGTAGTGGAAAGATACAGGTAATGGTGCAGTTTGATATAGGTGTTATGTCGCCGCGTGCTACCTTAGTGGCAAGGTTATTATGTGTTAAACGTTTTTTGGTAGTTGATGGTTTGAATATTGTTCCTTCGGTCATCGAGGGCGATGACGTTTTAAGTGGGGAAGGATGTAAGGGGTTAGGAAATTACCCTGTGACCTGTAGAGGGCGGAGTGCTGAGACAAGCCGGCACTCTTTG
Organism: Strongylocentrotus droebachiensis; assembly: GCA_035222895.1. NCBI lineage: Eukaryota > Metazoa > Echinodermata > Echinoidea > Camarodonta > Strongylocentrotidae > Strongylocentrotus > Strongylocentrotus droebachiensis. The sequence goes on from JAVYIG010004467.1 coordinate 108,184, forward strand.
CTTGGCCCTCTCACAGATCTGTCTGTCATTAATTTCGAGTTCTCGACCACCTCACACTATGGACATGTAAACAATGAATGCAATATATGGAAATTGCGGCTGACTGATGCTAATTTCACACCGATTTCAAACTAATTTTGACAAGAATGGTAAGAAAATTTCTTAAATTTTAGTGGCTAACCTCAACGATAGCCTCATTACTTTTTGGTAGTAATATATGCGCGGTAGTGCGCGAATGTTGGCCCGGGGTGCGTGACGTCAATAGGTATACCTCGAAGATATTCCCCTTTTGACGTCACACACATCCATTTGTCCATCATAGAAGTATTTTACATTACGTGAGCCATCCATTCAAGACCAATCCCTTAGACCTAGACCCCACCCATATAATTTTTTATGTAGGATATAATAACTATATATTAATTTCTATCAAACACATTTTATACATGACAAGGGTTGTTCTCACAGGACCTGGTATTACTATGATAAATGCAATTAAAATAATAGCTAAGACTGCGTAGCTACGATGACATGTCTGTAATTAGTGATAAACTATGTAATTCTGCCCATAGATATGTACCGACCAATGTAATTGCACATTATGTTGAGCAAGCTTCTACCTCGGAAATTCATAGAATAGTAATTGAAGTTCATCTCGTTCCTATGATAACATGTTTTGTAATCTGAAACTAGGCATACTCAGCGTTTGTCGTCGAGAAAATAAATGGCCGTAACTTCCTTGTTGCTTTAGTCAGTGGTGATATTTTTTTTCCCTCGACCACGCCCCCCTTGAGTAAAAAAAAAAAAGAGGTTTCGGGGGGGAAAATGGCATCTTACAACATTCCCCCTTTTAGAGTAAGAAAATTGAGAAAATAAGGGAAAAATCTGGAAAAATAGGGATAAAATCGGGAAGAAAAAAATTGGAAAAAAAAATCGGGGAAAAAAAAAAATCGGGATTTTTTAAATTTAATTATTTAAATCTGAAAACCAATTTAAATCGGGTAATTATCAGGCCAGATCAAGCACAAACTGTTTACGCCCCTGCAAGGAGTTCCTGGTTGTTTTGGAAACCTAAGATATAGACTTCTAATAAATTGATTTATTACAAATAATGTGTGCAAATATACACGGTCATGCATGCCTGTTATGTACATACATATTCAACTTTTAAATGAACATATTTCCCCTTTCAAGATATTGATACATTACATGATTCACAAATAATGCAGTATGTATAGTTATATTTTATATACATGTATATAAATTGAAGAACTGTCCATGTCAAACGTGATAAAAAAATAATTAGGGAACACCACAGGATGAATAAGGCCTTTACTATTTGAGAACAGATGTTATGCAAAACAAAGACTAGAAGGTGATTTACTATGAAATTCAAAGAAACATTTGCCGTCTCAATATCGCCGGTCTTCGGTCAACACGTAATTATTTAGAATGAGTATTCATTAAGCTTAGGGTGTAGACAAAAACCTTTTAAGCCTCACAATTCTTATACGAACGCCGAAGCCTTTCCGCATTACTTCCGTGATCATTCAAGGACTTACATTGTAACGTTTAAACCAGCCAATCTCAAGTTCACTAAACAAACAATTTAGTCCATCATGACGCATATCATATAATGCAAGCCCTTGTTGTATGAGACCAACGCTTTAAGTGTTAAGAACTTGAGAGTTAAAGCCTCGGTCACTAATGCCATTACGAACTGCTACGAACGCCGTACGAACGATTTTCAGACAAGGGAAATTCGGGAAGACAATGGAAAAACAGGGAGATTCGTACGAAATTATCGTTCATACGAACCTTTGAGACCGTAGCATTAGGTATTTTTTCCTTTCTATTCCCTTTATCCCACACCTCCCTCCAGGCGCGGATCCAGGATTTCTTAGGGGTGGGGGCCCAAATTTGAAATTTAGTGTGCTGAAATTTGAAAATCGTGCCGGCCAATATTTCGCTCAGTGGGGGGGGGGGGGGGGGGGGGCAGATGAGCATATTCTTATACCTTATTTGTGACACTGGCAGCACACAAATTGGTGTGGGGTCCAGGGGGCGGAGCCCCCGGAAGCTCAGGGGTTTTGGGCAATAAATAACAGTCAGATGAGCATATTTTTGTACCTTATTTGTGACACTGGCAGGACACAGTTTGGAGTTGGGTTCAGGGGGCAGAGCCCCAAGAAGCTGAGGGGTTTTATACATTAAATTATCGTCAGATGAGCATAATACTTATTTGTGACACTGGCAGGTCACGAATTGGCGTGGGGTTCAGGGGGTGGAGCCCCCGTAAGCTCAGGGGTTTTGGGCAATAAATAACGGTCAGATGAGCATATTTTATATCTATTTGTGACACTGGCAGGACACAAATTGGTGTTGAGTCCAGGGGGCGGAGCCCCAAGAAGCTGAGGGGTTTTATACATTAAATTATCGTCAGATGAGCATATTTGTTATACCTTATTTTTGACACTGGCAGGACAAAATTTGGTGTTGGGTCCAGGGGGCGGAGCCCCCAGAAGCTCAGGGGTTTTTATACATTAAATTATCGTCAGATGAGCATATTTTATAGCTTATTTGTGACACTGACAGGTCACAAATTGGCGTGGGGTCCAGGGGGCGGAGCCCCCAGAAGCTCAGGGGTTTTGGGCAATAAATTACTGTCAGATGAGCATATTTTGATACCTTATTTGTGACACTGGCAGGACACAAATTGGTGTTGGGTCCAGGGGGCGGAGCCCTCAGAAGCTCAGAGGTTTATACATCAATTTATCGACAGATGAGCATAATTTTATACCTTATTTGTGACACTGGCAGGACAAAATTTGGTGTTTGGTCCAGGTGGCGGAGCCCCCAGAAGCTCAGGGGTTTTTATACATTAAATTATCGTCAGATGAGCATATTTTATAGCTTATTTGTGACACTGACAGGTCACAAATTGGCGTGGGGTCCAGGGGGCGGAGCCCCCAGAAGCTCAGGGGTTTGGGGCAATAAATTACTGTCAGATGAGCATATTTTGATACCTTAATTGTGACACTGTCAGGACACAAATTGGTGTTGGGTCCAGGGGGCGGAGCCCTCAGAAGCTCAGAGGTTTATACATCAATTTATCGACAGATGAGCATAATTTTATACCTTATTTGTGACACTAGCAGGTCATGAACTGGCGTGGGGTTCTGGGGGCGGAGCCCCCGGAAGCCCAGCGGTTTTGGGCAATAAATAACGGTCAGATGAGCATCCAGGGGCCCGCCTTAGGGCCATTGGTTGGGTTCGAGGGCAGAGCCCTGGAAGCTCAGGGCTTTAGGCAGGCGCGGATCCAGGGGGGCCGAGCGGGCCTTGGCCCCCCCCCCCCCCCCCCGCAAAAAAAAAAAAAAAAAAAAAAGAGAAGAAAGGAAAAGAAGGGAAAGGGGAAAAGGAGAAAAAGGGGAAGAAAGAAGAGGAAGAAGAAAAGAAAAGGGGGAAGAAGGAGATCTGGGGGGCCGAAAGGGCCTTGCCCCCCAGGCTTTTAACCCCCCCCCCCCCCCCCATCAAAAAAAATAAGAGAGAAGGAAGGAAAGGGAAAGAAAAAAGGAAAAGAGGAGATACTGGCGTACTGATAGAGGGGGGGGGGGGGGCTTCGGGGAAATCAAATTCAAACGTGGTTTATTTCTAATTCCACAACGGTGGATTACAAATAATGTGCTGAAATGACATAATTTCCGAAATTTTTCCTCACTTTTTAGTAAATTATACGTTTGTATGTGTTTGTTGGAAAATGACAAATTCCTAAATTTACAGCCAGGCAAAAAATATGATTCTTGTGATTCCTACATGTCAGGGCCCGAGGTACGGCGGGGATCGAGAGCCTCGAGCTCCCCCCCCCCCCCCCTCCCCCCACTTTTCTTGAAAAAGTATATTAAAGAGAAATAAAATAGAATAAGAGCAAGAAAGTAAGAATAGTTAACTGCCAGTGTTAACAAAATAATGAGGCATCAAAATATGCTCATCTGACCGTGATTAAATGCCTAAAATCCTTAAGCTTCCGGGGGCTTAGCCCCCTGGATTCCATCTAGGGCCCTACGGCGGCCCCTTAGATGATCATCTGACGGTAATTTAATGCCTAAAACCCCTGATTTTGGGGAATTCAGACAAGGATTAAGAGTATAGAGAACGGTACAACGCATCGTTTTCTTTCTCTAATAATAAAACGTCAAAGCCTCGCGCGGGAGGGGATCGGAGGAGGGGGGGATTCAGACGAGGATTCGGGGGCGAGAACGGTAATACGAATCTTTAATGATTTAATGAAACGTAAAAGCTTCTGCGCTTTGCGCGGGATGGAGGGGGAACTAAACTCCGATGAGGATTATTTTCGAGAACGGTACAACGAAACGTCTTCTTCTCTAATGATGAAGATTAAAAGCTTCCGCGCTTCGCGCGGGAGGGGGAACCTGAATTCAGACGAGGATTAAGAGTCGAGAACTGTACAACGAATCGTTTTTTTCCTCTAATGATTTAATGACACGTAAAAGCTTCCGCGCTTCGCGTGGGAGGGGAGGGGGGAACTGAATTCAGACGAGGATTAAGAGTCGAGAACGGTACAACGAATCGTCTTCTTTCTTTAATAGTTTAATAAAACGTCAAAGCTTCCGCGCTTCGCGCAGAAAGGGGAAGGGGGGGACTAAATTTAGACGAGGATTAAGAGTCGAGAACTGTACAACGAATCGTTTTCTTTCTCTAATGATTTAATGAAACGTAAAAGCTTCCGCGCTTCGCGCGAGAAAGGGGGGGGGGGCTGAAATCAAACGAGGATAAAGGGTCGAGAACGGTACAACAAATCGTCTTCTTTCTTTAATAGTTTAATAAAACGTCAAAGCTTCCGCGCTTCGCGCAGGAGGGGGGAACCTGAATTCAGACGAGGATTAAGGGTCGAGAACTGTACAACGAATCGTTTTTTTTCCTCTAATGATTTAATGAAACGTAAAAGCTTCCGCGCTTCGCGCGAGAAGGGGGTGGGGGACTGAAATCAGACGAGGATAAAGGGTCGAGAACGGTACAACGAATCGTCTTCTTTCTTTAATAGTTTAATAAAACGTCAAAGCTTCCGCGCTTCGCGCAGGAGGGGGAGGGGAGGACTGAATTTAGACAAGGATTAAGAGTCGAGAACTGTACAACGAATCGTTTTCTTTCTCTAATGATTTAATGAAACGTAAAAGCTTCCGCGCTTCGCGCGAGAAGGGGGTGGGGGACTGAAATCAGACGAGGATAAAGGGTCGAGAACGGTACAACGAATCGTCTTCTTTCTTTAATAGTTTAATAAAACGTCAAAGCTTCCGCGCTTCGCGCAGGAGGGGGAGGGGAGGACTGAATTTAGACAAGGATTAAGAGTCGAGAACTGTACAACGAATCGTTTTCTTTCTCTAATGATTTAATGAAACGTCAAAGCTTCCGCGCTTCGCGCAGGAGGGGGAGGGGGGAGGGGGACTGAATTTAGACAAGGATTAAGAGTCGAGAACAGTACAACGAATCGTCTTCTTTATCTAATAATTTAATAAATCGTAAAATTTTTCGCGCTTCGCGCAGGAGGGGAAAAACTAAATTCAGACGAGAATTATTTTCGAGAACGGTACAACGAATCGTCTTCTTTCTTTAATAGTTTAATAAAACGTCAAAGCTTCCGCGCTTCGCGCAGGAGGGGGAGGGGAGGACTGAATTTAGACAAGGATTAAGAGTCGAGAACTGTACAACGAATCGTTTTCTTTCTCTAATGATTTAATGAAACGTCAAAGCTTCCGCGCTTCGCGCAGGAGGGGGAGGGGGGAGGGGGACTGAATTTAGACAAGGATTAAGAGTCGAGAACAGTACAACGAATCGTCTTCTTTATCTAATAATTTAATAAATCGTAAAATTTTTCGCGCTTCGCGCGGGAGGGGAAAAACTAAATTCAGACGAGAATTATTTTCGAGAACGCTACAACGAATCGTCTTCTTTCTCTAATAATATAATGAAACGTCAAAGCTTGGGAGGGGGAAACTCTCCCCCCCCCCACCCCCCTGCACCGACCCCCCCCCCCCGCATTACGTCACTGTTGGTCACCATTATGTACCAATATTTGGCCAATAATTTCAAATTTGGGCCCCCCCCCCTAAGAAATCCTGGATCCGCGCCTGGCTTTAGGCATTTAATTACGTCAGATGAGCATAATTATACCTTATTTGTGACACTGCCAGGTAACTTAATGGCATGGGGTCCAGTGGGCGGAGCCCCCAGAAGCTCAGGGGTTTTAGGAATTAAATTACCGTCAGATTAGCATCCAGCCGTCCGCCTCAGGACCCTAGGTGGGGTCCAGGGGGTAGAGCCATCGGAAGTCAAGGGGTTTTAGGCAATTAATTACGCTTAGATGAGCATATTTTGATACCTTTACCCTTTTATTTCCCTTTTTTTTTCCTTCTCTTTTTTTCCCTATTCTTGTCTCCTTCTTTTCCCCCTTTTTTTCCCTTCTTTTTTTTGCCAGGGGGGGGGGGGGGGGCCCACCCTGGATTCGCCACTGCCTCCCTCCCTCTCTCTCCCTCTCCCCTTTCTCTGCCTTTCCATCACATCTCTCTCTCTCCCGAGATCCCATAATCACTTCTTCCTATTCACTGAATGAGTACATTAATATATGGCACCATTTAAAGTCCCTTCTTTTCTATACCGGCTAATGCTGAAATCTTAATTATAGTATCAAGTATCATAGTTGAAAATCAAATTCAAAGAAATTGGCACGATTTTAATTTAAATCCTTCCTATTCTTCCCCCCCCCCCCACCCCCTCCCCCCCCCCCCCCCCCCCTATTCTCAAAAGTTCAAATTCTTCTAAACCTCCCCTTTGTAATCATTTCCACTTATCATTTTGTTAAGACAAACTATATTCAAACAAGCCATGCTAACATGCCTCAAATCATGACACAAATAAATGTTACTAGCAGACATGTTACTAGCAGACATAAAACATCTTTAATTTAGGTGTTACATAATACATTTATTTTAAAAAAGCAATGCTTAAATAACAGTTGTAAATATTGATGAATAGAAATCCAATACAAACTCGAACAAGATAAAAAGATTGAGTTAACTATGATTAAACGGGTGTAACAGGGCAATAGCCGTAATCAAATCGTTTTGTGAATTCTTTGCAAAGACATTATAATAAAAAAAATTCCTTGATGATCATAAATGTTGAAGAATGTGACTTTTCATATCCCTTTCATCAACACGTAGGTCTATCACAGTACATGTAGTAACTCTTGATGAATTGACATTACATAAATACAAATATTACATAACTAGTTTCCTTGCTAGCTTACTAGCATAATTTTGTTTATTAAATTACAACTGCTGAGTCATGCCCCATAAAGCATAATTTCACAAACAGATTTTTCATGTTCAACTTCATAGTTTTATCACTATGTAAGAACTCTTAGGATCAAAAGCCCTTTGAGTTTCATGGATTGCAAATGTCAAGACATTATCATTGAAATTAAGTCTTTTATTTCTAGTGATGGATCTAAAAATTGGAAGTCAATACTAACATATTATTACAATAAACACACATCCATTGCTATTGCTGAACAGTCTGTAAATTCTTTGACAATTTTTTTCAAAGACTTCAAAGTTTCTGTGTTTGTGACATTTTTTTTTCTTCAAGTGCAACTACGGTACAAGATAACATTCATTAAAAGCTAAGAGCACAGCTACAGATAGATATGTGCACTTGATAAATACTGGCATTATTATTAATTATATCAGCACCGTTACAATATATGACACATTAAAATAGAACAAAGCATTACATGATATCTAGAAACAGTTGTTAAGGACAAAATATATAGGAGTGGAATGATTAAAAACTTGCGGGGTTGGAAGAATTTCTTAATTTATTTGAATTAAAATCTGTTATTTTATTGTCAAGGATACGTGTGATTGAAACATGTCCATGTAGCTGAGGTCATGGAGATATTTTGCATTCAGTGTAACGTAATTCATCATTGAAATGAAGAAACAAGCAATTGTGGTATAAAAAGATATAAGGTTGAACATTTTCTAAATGTCTCATTTAGATAATCAAATCAGTAAAAACTGTGTTTGGATCACTGATAGTGATAGGCCTAGATTTAATTATTTTAATTTAATTATGTGTCTAGATCTGATGGGCTAACCGAAAAGATCTCGAACTCATAATAAAACAAATGATATTGTTGCACAAAGAACTGTACAAAAGGGGGAAATTCACTTGTAATATTTCTTTTTAAAAATCAAGGTGATTTTGATTGTGCCAACCCTAATAGAAAGATAATAAGTAAAAGGAAATGGAGAAAAAATACAAGAGGCCTTCTAAATGAAATTTCCAATAACTCTCTATATTTTGTAACACCTAAATATTTAAAGGTTGATGTAAAAACATGCAAAAAGCAGTAAAGATTTAAAAAACATTTTAAAAACCTGAATATCAGCGAACAGTTATGACAAGGTCTGCAACATGGACCAGTACAAGACTTTTACTTCAGATTGCACATATTAGGAAGCTTTTTCAGAATTAACTTCAAGATAATTGTATTCATGAAACATTCAGTTAATTCAAAAATGAGGAAAGTACATTGTCTGCAGGCATAAGCAATCAGAGGCTATAATGTCTTAAAAAAAGGCATAATGTGCACTTTGATAATCAACTTTTAAAATAATGTGTGAAACAGAATTGTTTACATGAATGAGTTTGATTCAGGCTGATTAGATGATGGTTAAATGTGTGGTTTAAAAAGTGCTATAACATTTAACTTCAAGAAGCAAATTGGTCAATATCATTATTGCAGGCTGGGTCCAGTAAAGCACAACTCACACCCTCCTCACAAGAATATACTGCCTTCGTCGAGCTGGGATACCCGTCTTTCTTGATTATGTGTCTTCCTTCGCTGGCTGTATGGCTATACAGCTAAACAACGTGAAAAAAGCAAACTCATCATCATTGTCAGTATGGGGTTTAGGTGGAGTCTCGGTCCGACCCTTTATAAACGATTCTCTTGAAATATTTCAGGTGGTTGTTGACAGCACCGATTACCCTGCTATGGCATTCAGCTTGGAGCTTGGAGAAGGGGATTGACCAACATCAATGTCAGTATATGGGTACAGTTAAGCAAAACTGCTTCTCAATTTACTTATCTTCCTGGCACTAGCTGGCGCTAGACTATTCAACTTAAAATTGATGACATTTGACTTGAACAAGTGAAATATCTAACAATGTCAGCACCTCACCACCTCTTCTCATCTCAATTGTGTAAAGAAGACTGAAGCAGTGGTTCCGGGAGGTAACTAGATGGAAGAATAGCTTGGCAAACACAATCTTGCAAGATGGAACGGATGGCAGCTAGAAGAAAGAGGGGCAGACCAACCAGGACATGATCTGATAATATCATGCAGGGGACCGGAATGTCATCTGAGCAGCTAACTAGAAACGCTGAAAACGAACAGTCATGGAGAACCCGTGTCTCAAGGTGCATGTCATTGTTGCCCCAACGACCTCCAGGGTATGGGGCATAGATAGATAGATAGAATATCAGTATGCAGGTACGGTGAAACAACCAAGTAGCTGATAACCTCCTCATTCCATTTTCTTCCCTTCTTTGGGCCGGTTGTATTTAACATTGATGATTACACGATGACACGATGAAAATCACCTTAAGGAAGACCATTTACTAACGTCAATGTCAACATGTGGGTCCATGTTAATCCAAGCTGAAACTTTCCTCGCTAGATTTTCTTCCCTTCTTTGGGCCGGTTGTATATAACATTGATGATTACATGATGACAATCACCTTAAGGAAGACAATTTACTAAAGTCAATGTCAACATGTGGGTCCATGCAAAACCGAGCTGAAACTCTCCTTGCTAGATTTTCTCTGCATCTTTGAGCTGGTTGTATATAACATTGATGATTACACGATGACAATCACCTTAAGGAAGACAATTTACTAACGTCAATGTCAACATGTGGGTCCATGTAAAACCGAGTTAAAACTCTCCCCGCTAGATTTTCTTCCCTTCTTTGGGCTGGTTGTATATAACGTTTATGATTACACGATGACAATCACCTCAAGGAAGACCATTTACTAACGTCAATGTCAACATGGGTGTCCATGTAAAACCAAGCTGAAACTCTCCTCACTAGACTTTCTTTGCTTCTTTGAGCTGGTTATTGATGATGTTGATGACCACGCTCATCTCCTTCGTTCTGTCCATCTTGATGTAAGTCGTCTTGCGGATGATGACCTTCTTCAGCCAATCAGGGAGGATCTCAAGCATCAGAGCAATGTGTTTCTCGAGATCATCTAGCAAAAAGAAAATGAACGAGAAATTCATGATAATTTCATAATTTCATGTTTGGCTGCCAAGCAGTAATTTCACTGAGATAGTGAGCTGGGAGCAGATTTCATGTTGGTACTTAAAGATAAAGTTGAGTTCTGGTCATGCGATTGCATTGTGAAGGAAACGGTGTGGAATCAATCAGAAAGAGTGATCATCTAGCATACAAGTATTGGTGTGTACTGCAAGGTTCAGGAATCATCAAAATCATAATAAAATTGGCCCAGTCTTGGTAAAGTGACAAGCACTGTACACAGAAATATGTATAAGGGACTACACGAACATGTGGCATAAAAATCTGTCCTGATTTTTATGCTGTTACATGCCATATTAAAAAATTTAAGGCATTTGAAGAGCCATGCTTTTCAGGGAACATTTGTTATCTGATGTTCTTCCACACTTGCATAATAACAATGATAACGCTCACAAATTATTTTTCACCTCTTCCCAGAACTCAACCTTCTCTTTAAAACAGTCACTTTTCATCTTGATCTGAAACATTGGTTTTCAAGTGAGTGCAAATCTGTTTATATTTTGAAATCTTTGAGCTAAGCATAATTCACCATACCAATAAAAGAAACTTTACCTCTTGACAGCGCGGATCGATAGCTCTCCATAAGTTTCTGAATAATACTGTCGATTGGCAAAGCTGCTTTCTTCTCTGCAAGGAAAAATCTGATTTTGCTTAGGTCAAGGATAATTATTTCATATTCAACGACAAATCTATTCTTTCAATTTGTTTAAAATACAATAAGCAATGAAATTAACAACTCCTTGAATACCTTATTTTTATCTTCATTTTTCAATTTCTGATAAATTTCTTTTCCTATATCTAGGGGAGGATTCATGATTCTTCGAAGAGGGGGCACAATCCAAGAAAATCGTTGACAAGCAACAAAAACACAGAAAACCAAACAAACAAACAATTTTGCAGGTACTCTTTTACTCAATAAACTAGATGAATTGAAACAAGCAACAAGTAAGCTTGGAAAAAAAGTTATTTCATTCTTGGGGAGGGGGGGACAAATAGGAGCCTCATTCTGATGATATGTACTTACACATCAGGAAGCCAGGTTAGTAATGCTGGGTGGGCAAGTCCCCCCCCCCCCCCAGCAATATTTATTTTCAATTAAATTTAAAGAAAACACTCGTGCGTTTTGGTCATCAAAGATAACCCTTCCGTATCTAAACAATGCCTACTAAAAGGTGTCGTGGTGTCATGGATATGTCATCAGACTGTGGATCACAAGGTCCCCGGTTCAAGTCCCGCCGCGACACTAATGTCCTTTGGCAACACATTGATCTATATTTGCCACTTTCCACCCAGGTGTTAAATGGTTACCCGGTAGGATGCGAAATTTAATGTGGTTGTAAAAATGATGCCTGGCTGAAATGCTCCCCAGGGAGTGGAGAATGTGCATACATACATTGTGTGCTGGTAATCCTGAATCCAATGAACAGGGTAATAATATATATGTAAAGGGCGTTGAGAGAGAGGGCCTGCGGTCCTGAAATGCGCTATATAAAATCCAACTATTATTATTTTTATTAAAAGGATACACTCTCAGGATCTTGCACAATGCTGGAAGACGTTCCAGCATTCCTATTCTTCCTTCCTCCTCAGGAGTCCTCATCATGGTAATCACAGTGTTACGAGCTTCCTTAGCTTTGATCTGAAACGATACAGAAGAATATCAATAACCAGTCGGTAGAGCACAGGAGGGTGTTTCACAAAACTTGTCATCGCTGACAAATGACATTTTTTGTTATAATCTACTGAAATCCTTGCTTCTGATTGGTTATCAGCAGATTTGTCACTGATTTTTTTTTTCTTCTCTTCATTTGTCATTGTAAAAAGGCTTTGTGAAACGGGCCCCTGGTCTGGTAATCTAATAACCCGGGTTGGAAATCAAGTCGATGCGCTAGTGCCCTTTAGTAAGGCATCAATCCTCATTACCAGGTCCCTCGTAGAGGACCTAAAGCCGTCAGCCGTCTGGTTGCTTACTAACAGGTATTTATGCTTTCTTAGCAGTCAGGTAAAATAACCAACACTTATTAGAAAGTTTGTGGTAAGATCAATATGAATGGTTTCATCGGGAGAAGGGCCTGTGGCCACATTCTTAAATGCATGTGAGCTCCTAACTGAATGAAAAGAGAGTTAATTGCCAGAGCAAATTGCAATGACTGGTAGGCGAAAGCAGAGTTTGCTGCATATGCATGGAAGCCGTGTTCAGACATGATGATGTAAACGCCCACAAAATAGCTTCAGCGTTTTTTTGAACGTGTAAATGAATGGCAACTGCTCACAACAAAGGACTTGCACGTATTCACCGAGCTCAGTGTCATAAGATACAGAAAGTGAAGCGTATTACACTTTTACATCATCATAAAAAGCATTGGGAGTTTTGTCGCATCCCTCCTTTCTCAACAAGCCTTTAGTGGGGAGAGACAAGATCTGTCTGAGCATCAATGATTTCCATGGACAATTTTTGTTCTCACTAATATAAAAGACAACATAGTTTTCAGAACACTGCCACAGGTCCTTATCTGCTATAGACTGAAAATCATGTTTGCACTTAATAAACCAAACACAGTCTTCCATGTAGACGACTATATCATCTCTAAATAATACCAACCATGTTATTCACATGAGCCAAAAATCTATAAAAAGTCTCCCGGTACTTGTAATGCAACATTTAAGTTGAATGAAATTCCCTTCAGAGAGCATTTAGGAAACTTAATCATCCATCTGGCTCACTCAGTGTCTCTCTAAGAAACGTGCTGGTGAATTGTCATTTTCCATCGGTTGCTGCAAAACTGTGGAACCAACTACCTACTGCTGTGCAGACGGCCTCATCTGTTGACCAGTACAAGAAACTACCCAAGTCACATCTATTCTGCTAGAAATTACTTTATTACCAGCCTACATATACTTTACTGATCTCTGAGAAGTGTCTAACTTTTGTTTTTAAGTGGCCCAAACATTGTCGAGCATGTGTGCAGCGCTTTGTAACTGCAAGGAAAAGGCGCTATATCAAATATCTTTTGGATTGGATTGGATTGGATTCCCAGATTCCAATATATTAAATGTTGGCATTTTATTAGATTCAGAAAGTTTCAAATAAACCATTGGTTCATCTATAAACGCTATTTGTATATTGTTCTGACAAATTTTGTTGAATTCATTTCATTAGTCTAGAAGATCTAACTTGAAAACAGATGAAAATCTTATATCCAAATGCAAGTGGAATATTATTTCATGAATTGAAAAAAGAGTTGAAAGAATAAAAGAAACACACAGTCTCTGCAAAATATATCATATTGTTTGAGAAAGTAAAAGTACTACTTACTCTGTTGAGAAGATCCTGTGACACACCTTTGAGAGCTTGGTTGCCTTTCTTGGGTTGTGGAGTTACGTCCTTCTTCTTAGCATCCTCTGCACGCTTGGCTTCCACTGCAGCTTTCAGTTCAGAATTTTTGGCAACTAGTTCCAGAGCTTTTGTGACCTGATTCACAAAAAGCAAAGAAGAAAATATCCCCATATTAAAGCCCATCTGCACTAGATTGGCATGGAGGGATGAGACCACCCTGTAAGGTCACTCACTGGCAGGTGGTTATCTCATCAAATCAGCTCTCAATCAACATAAGAAAAAGGGCATCATGGGGGATCAACGGTACCGCTTAGGCATTGTTGGCTGTATAGAGGGCGCAAGTAGCTATAAGTAGTGCAGTAGGGCTGTAATGAATTAGTAATATTGCATTTAATGTTCATGTGAAGTTTGGTTAAGGCCCCAACATCAAGATGTTCTGCCCAAGGGCAGCTGGGCCTATAGCCTTGGTAATAATAGGACTTTGTATGTGCCTTCAGAATCCCCTGAGCTGGACACGTGGGCAATATAAATTTAGCTATAACTATTATTGATATTACAGTATTTCTTCATATTTTTTGGATTTTTTAGTTGATGAGTAGCATGGTACTGACATTATTAAGCTGCTGTGAAGTCTTTTTACCTCTTTTTTTCATAAAGAATATTAAACAAATGAGAGGTTCAAAGAATATTTTATGAGCTTAACCCACCAAATAAATGTTCTCTTGCGTAAATTTACATATTGGTACAAGGAAATGTGTGCGTTGGATTTCTATGAACCTCTGTAAAATGCCAGAGCGGTATGCTTCCTTGAATATAACTGTGCAAAAGTATTACAAAACATTTGTACATCCCCTTACCACTCATGTGGGTTGTACAACACATGCTCCTGCAACAACATAGCTTCAACACTGGACCCAACACTATACTTAACCCTAAGCCGATACTCATGACAAAATGCCAGATCATGCTCCTGTTGAATTTCAATATCAGATAAACCACAACATATACTGACCCTGGATTTGATCAACCAAAATAAGTTTTGAACCTTGACCCGATGACCCGATCCTTACCTTGGGGTTAATCATCATCTGCCTGGCCTTGTCCAGAACATCCCTGGCCGTGTTAAAGGTCGAGACCTTTGGGGGCGCTGGCAGGTCAGAAGCCGGGACCTCTGGAATCTTCTCCAATGGGAACTTGGGATGCCATCTGTGAAGCTTCTCGTCTGGAATCGATGTGATGGGTGGATTCAGGCTAGCAAGATACTCCTGGATAATTTACAGCAAAAACAATATTTAAAAAATGCTGAATCTAACATTTAGCATTAGAAATTATCACGTTGCTAACCAAGTTTATCTTTGAAGGCTGAACACAAATGATCTTTAAAATTGTCCTTAGCTCAAAAGTAATAACAAATTTGGATTCATCAAAATATAATCAAAGGAGCAAATTAACTAATTGTGGGCTTGGTGAACAGGTTTTACTCCTCAAATGGCAACGCTGATGTTGTTTATTCTATTATTGTTTCATCCTAAAAATCACATTGCTTGAATAATAATAATAATAATATTGAATTCTTATTGAATGGTATATAGAATACAACAGCAAATAGGCCTACAAGTCTACACTGGCTGAACCTGACATCATCTAAAAAATAGGTGTGGCTACATTGAGTAACAAAATGTCAATTAATTAACTTTGGCTGTTACACAACACCTCACACACCTATGATAATTTAGCCTCTTGAACCCCATAGGGTCCAACCAGTTTATTTTAGTTATTAAAGGTAAAAGACCAGTTCTGGGCATGCGATTGCATTGTGAAAGAAACGTTGTGGAATAGATCAGTAAAGGTTGATCATCTAGCATATAAGTATTGGTGTGTACTGCAAGGTTCTGGAATCATCCAAATGATAAGAAATTTGGTCCAGTCTTGGTAAAGTTACAAGCACTGTACACAGATGTATATGGGACTAGGCGACACATGCGCAACTTAAAAAAAACTAAATGTCTCAATTAGTAGGCGGTTTCTCAGCAAAATTTGTATCATCACGTATTATTCAAAAAATATTCTTTCACATGATTGGTAATAAGAGCTTCCATTTCATTTTTTGAGAGGGGGCATATCCAAAACTGGTCTATACCTTTAACAATTGTATACTTACCGTCATTAACGGTGTATAAACCGCCCTCGTGTATTAACCGCACCCCTCTTTTTCGCCCTTAAAAAAAAAAAAAAAAAAAAAATCTTCTTTTTGGCCTAATCTGTCGGCAGCGAGCCAGGTCCGTGTTAAAAAAACCCATGCTGGAAGGCCTTTCATTTAACTGCGAGGTGCAGCTGAATGTGTAAGATCATTAATGTAAATTAAAAAACAGTAGAGGACCTAGGATAGAACCTTGTGGTATGCCATGTAATAGAAGAAAAATTGGAGGAACTATTATTATAAACTACATATTGAGATCTATCAGAAAGATTACTTTCAAACCAAGATGACAGACAAATTTGAGTGTTGTTCTAGTTTCTGAGTGGTGAGTCAACACAGCGATTACTGAGCTGGGAGACACTGCCAGGCATAGCGCCAGGTGGAGGGGCATTAATCGAAACTTTTTTTTGTTTTTTGGTGTACCGTGTATAAACCGCAACCCCGACTTTTAATTTTTTCGGCGGCAAAAAAAGGTGCAGTCTATACACCGTTAATTACGGTATGCTGTATTTATCACAGACACTGACCATACATGTATACTAACCGTGTGATGTGATTTGACGATGTCCACTAGACCATTATGGAAGAGTGTTCTCCTGGCGATAAGCATGGAAGGTGTGAACTTATCAAACATCCTACTACTGCTCCCAGCCGCTTGGTTTTTCTTGTTACCCTGCATCAAATCTTTCATCATAGAACCTTTAGCTCCATCTGTTTCGATTAAAGGTAATAGAAAGTTTTGGTATGGGGTCATGAATTTGGTTTAAATGAACATATTGGAAGCAGATGCGATCCTACAATATTCAATGATCGTTGTCATGGTTGAAATCGAGTCTAAAGTGATGATATTGTAAATAATAAACTCTTTATGTTGTATAGCACCCTCTCAAGACTGATATTACTTAAGCTTTAAAACAATGTTTCTTGACTACAATCAACCTATTTGCTATTCCTGTTTGGAAATTATATATCAGAACTGCATATTCTGAGATTTTCATGGTCGCAGCTACCATGGAATGGCCTTAGGAGCTATTTGAAAAATTTGAAATTTACCTGGAGCACCAGCAAATTTTGATTATTCAATTTTCTCAAAAGCAAAGTGTTTTAGGGGCTAAATTTTCTAGTGCTTATAATACATCTACAGGGGCATTCAAATATATATTTTTTTTAAAGAATTACTCTCCATCCAATTTTCAAAATTTCCCAAAACTTTGCATTACCTTTAAGAAGTGGTTGCAATATAAATTCCTATAAGTAACAAGTGCAACTTAAATCTGGAATATTTTAAGTTCCTACTTTAATTATCATAAGATCAGGATACTTAAATCTTAAGCTGCCACCCATACAATGCACCCAGTGCCACAGTGCTAATTCCTATTGTGCCCGCCACAAATCTCCTGTGTGCCAAGTTAATTTTAAGGTTGGTTCAAGTGCGTGTTATTTAAATCTTTACAAAAAACAAATCGCTGAATTACTCAAGAAAATCCAATCTGACTGTTGTATACAAAGACGCGTAATCCAAAGCCGATAATCTGATGCACGCGATGGTACTTTCAATAGCGCTGCAAAAGCACTCAGCATGGTGCAATGAGCATGAACAATAACTGTTATTACATTTGCGCGCTAGCGTGAACGAAGCAGTGTAGCGGTGGCTCGCTAGCATGAACGTGGCAGTCAATCAATAGCACGCTCGCATGCACACGGCACTATAACAATAGCGCGCTAGCAGTCTCATGGCAGGATAAGAGTTACATGTAAGGGTCATCTCATTTTACTTTTTTCATTATTTTATTTAATGTTTCAAATGTTTGGATTGCGGCAATGTGCATCAAGCTTCACAGAGAGGATATAAAAGTGAAATTTCCCTACAGTTACAACAAACAAACATTGTGAATAATGCTACTTACAGTATACCAGGAGTATGAATTCATTTAATACATCTTTTTCATATTACTGGACAATAAACACATACTGTACAATCTAAATGCACAGGGTATTCTTTTATCCTGTACCCCTAAAAGCCCATCTCAAAGTGTTGGGAGCCCCAACAATTTGATTGCGAAAGTTCACTTAAATTTTATCATAATGTGAAAGAGGATGTCATTTGAGACACATTTCTGCAGGGATTTTCAAAACAAATGTGTTTGAAGCCGAATATTGATGGAAGAAATAAATGTTTGGCGAATTAGGGGATCCCAACACTTCAGAGGGGCTGTAACTCTGCAATTACATGTACATTACTTTGATTATCTAAGTGCTGGATATTTTCTATATATTTTTCATGTGCCTGCAATGCTATGATATTATCATCAAGATACATGCTACATCACTGTAATAAACCAAGATGACCAAGAATATTTTGAAGTACAAAATAACAAAATAATAAAAATAATAATCTATTCTTGAATAGCGCATATTACACATTTTGATATAACGTTCATGCACGCTTCCGAAGAGCTTTGGAAATTATTATCCTAGCTTTAGCTCTGGCAGCTGTTATCATTGCAACATGCATTTTAATGAATAATCCTACCAGGTACCCAAATACTTCACCTGGGTGGAGTGTGGCAATTGTAGATTAACGTATTGCCAAAGGGTATTAGTGTTGGGGCAGGGATTATAACCCTGTGCCTTATAGTACACAGACCACAACACCTTAAATGCCCTTTGCGACCGACCCAAAAATCTTGAAATCTATGGTTGGCTTTTTTTTTAAAGTTTTTTTTGTTTACCTTTTTGAAATAAAATGAATTTAAAGCATTCAAAACTGAGAAATTTCAGCCCAAAGGGGTAAAAAAAAAAAAAAAAAAAAAAAAAAATCTGACCGACCGACCCATGTTTTGGCACCTAAAGGGCAATTCAACATCTTTTTGTTTTAGGCCTAGCATACCTTCGTCTTTGGGTTCTTCAGTGGGGATGCCTGCAAGGTCGGCTTCCAGAATGAGCTGATGAGTGCTGCTTTCTTCATTCTTCTTCTGTTGTGATTCCATCTTAGTCCAGTGCATATCATACGCTGATGGGTAAACTGTCTTGATCTGCTTCAGGTGGCTTAAATCAAAGTTCCTGAAAAGATTTAATCATTTAGAAGCACATTAAAACTTGTACAGTCATACATTGTACCTGCTTTAGTGACCACCTGTCTACAAAGTCCACATTTTTTGTTTCCCTTGAAAATAGATTCTCATTAAAACATGTACTAAAAGAACCTGTCTTCAAAGACCATTTTTTGTGTTTCCCTTGGGCGGTCGCTTTATAGACAAGTTTGACTGTATTTGTATTTCAACAAACTCAAATGACCTTCTAACAAGCTTTATATGCAATAAATCATTACAGAATACATTATATCTGAAAAAGAAAAAAGGCATGCTTTAACCACTACACATTTACATGTACTGGTATGTGAGTGATTAAGGAATTGCAGTTTTAAAAATCAGTTTTTGCAGGTATCATCGACTTTCTTCATGAAAAGAAAAAGGTCAGAATTTTCTCAAAGATCATGAGCAAAGTAAATTTTGTGTAAATTATTTAAATAGTAATCATGCTTGGATGAACATGTTGATGGGACTACCTAACCTAGATTAGCAATAAGTATATTGTAGTCTATTCGTTGCACCTATGTAACATTAAATTTGGCAATATATGATCAAACTAAAAAATAAACAAACAACCAAAAAATGGAAACAAATAAAGAGTCCAGTATTGAGGAAAACATTAAAGGAATTCTTACCCCAAGAAACAAATTTAGTTAATCTTAGACATTTATTGTTTTCTTTCCCATTAATCTACAAGATTTCCAACAAAGTGTTTAGGAGAGGTATAAAGGCAATATATTCTTAGCATAATGGACAGTTTCTCAGCACGACATGGGCATTGCCATTTTATTGATATATGTACTATGCAAAGTCGTTTATCAAGTAAGTGTATTTAAATTTATAGATGCTTCAATCCCAGGTGTGTGTGGTGTTTACTTATTTATTTCACCTGCTATTATCCTTTTTACTACAATTGTTAGAATACAAATTGGATAAATAAGTTGGTGTTTTTCTGGAGTGAAGGTTCCGCAGGAATTAAATAGATTTGTCAACTGCTTTATTTTAGCTTCCTTTCTTTTGATAAGTTACAATTGTTCCCCTGATATATATTTTTCACCAAATATATTTTTTTTTCCTCGGTGAAAAGTTAAACTTTTGTTAATGAATTACAAATTATTTGCAACTAAAGCTTTGTGCATGATGCATGTACAAGTTTGCCTGGTGCATCACATTATCAAGAAAATGACTGCGCTCACATTATGCCGAAAAGCATAACATCATGCCAAGAATATCTTCATTTATATATGTGTTGTACATTTTCGTAAGGAATATTGTACATCAAAAGGCAGAAAATATCAGACCTGCCAACCTCTGGAGTTCAAAAACTGTATTCTTTAATCCCAAAAGTTGTATTTTACTGACAGAAGTTGTATTCTTAAAAATAAACACGGACTGTTACGCGGATCAATTTTTTTTATTGATCATTTGTTGAATATGCATGATTTTGTCACGACTGTTGTGTTCGATGAACCAATGAACATCCCCAAATTGCCAATTTGAGATGCGTGTAGGATACTTTACAGGACAGAATGGTCATTTTGCCATTGAAAATGGCTAACACACACACAAAATACCAAAAAAATATTATTTAAAAAAAAAAAAAAAAAAAAAAAAAAAAAAAAAAAAAATATCGTTTTTTTTTTTTTTTTTTTTTTTTGAAAATCGTATTTTATTCAGGAAAATCGTACTGTCGTATTTGCTTCTAAAAATCGTACTAAATACGACTAAATCGTACTGGTTGGCAGGTCTGCAGAAATACATCTCTTTTTTCAGCATACCTACCCTTGTTATTTGGGGTGAGGCTTCTTTTAAGCCCAAAACTTTATTATGGGTACAATCTCAAGCTTATTAATTCTTTACCAGTTAAAGTAGTGTGGAGATTGTCCAGGGGATTGGGGGCGTTTTGAATGTAAAAACTTACTTCCGGCTCATTGTCTGGACACCACCCTTGAGCTTGGAGAAAGTGCAATTCTCCGACCGGTTGTGCAACATGCTGACAACGGTGTCCGAGCAACGGAAGATATCTTCTAATGATCTGTACCTGAAGGGAAGAGCAAGACTCGAAGGACCAGCCTGGATCAGATGACGATACCTTTCAAATGCAGGGACCACAGTCGGAGCACTCTCTTTCCTACAAAAATAAATAAGAATTAATTAATTAAATAAAAAATATTTAAAAAAAGTTGAGAGCTACTCTAAACACAAAATGAAGTCAGTCATTCCATAACCTATTGAGACTAACACAAACATGTACATCTCTACATCATACCTTTCTCTTATCAAGTGATAAGAAATATTTTTTAACAGCAATTTTTAAAGATAAAAACAAGTATCAGGGTTAAAAAGAAAAATCTAATTTTGTTCCAATTTATCAAATTATAGCTACAACTGTATGTATCCCAGTTTAAGGTATGTGATGTACAATTTGTACATGTATGATATTTGTTTTTGTTCTTTCCCTTTTTTAACACGTATTATGGAAACATGCAGAAATCTGCAGCCAAATTGTTACATATTACTTTTTCTTTTAAATTAAAATATGGAATTTAGGTTTATTGTGGTTCAAGGATAAAATCACAAGTGTGTGGAAGATCAACCTACTCTGCAATCTTGGGTACTGGTTTTGAGACTGTCTTCTTTGTAGCTTGCAGCCTCTTGATCTCTGCTGCTGTGTCCTTGACAAGGGCAAGACGAGCCTGAAGGTCAGCCAGTTTTCCACATCCAAGCAACGTCTCTTTCATCTGGTTGGGGTTGATATCCTCCTGGAAATGTATTAAATCGCATGTATTTTCAGTTTGAACAATTATAATTTTCGTCATATTTAAGGTTCAAACTGGATATTTATTCTGAGATGTTTGTTGATTTTCTATTTTATGTGTTTGCAATGCCGTGTGTGCGTCAGTTATGCGTGAAGTGCGTCACCTGTTTTAAGCAGGACGTGTCAAAATCTCTGTGGTGTAACGTACATATAGATCTAGACCTAGACCTATATTGACTTTGCCATTGAACTTAAGTTACGCTAAGTTGCGCTCAAGTTAAGTAGGCCCTCTAGCACTTAAATTTGAAGCCACTCGAGCGGATCGGCCAATGTCAATGAGAGCGCATAAACTCATTCATTGTACAGCGCTCAATGCGCAAAGTTCTTTGTGCTAGACTCGGTGTCAGACTAAAAAGTATGGTGAAATGGAAAGAGGGAAAGACTGAATGATCAAAATGCAAATGGGAGAGTTTAGCAAAACTTCCCATTTGCATTTGGATTAGGTGCATCAACTCACAAATTTCTTTGAGCCTGCAGATTTACTCGAGTCTGTCGACGTTGGTTCAAGACGCCTCCTAATTGATGCAGCATTTGTCCTTTTCTTGCTCGGTGATCTGCCAGTGCCAGGTGTCCTTGGAATTTCAGTCTTCTCAGAATCCTGCTGAAGATTAATTTTAGTTCTTTTTCTTCGAGGGGGGTCACCTTTTTCTGGATCAGAAACCTGTCTTTTGAGAGGTGTTTTCTCCAAAACTCTTTCATTTTTCGTTTCTGTGGGAAGACTGGAGGAAGAAGATTCTGGGAGTGGGACAACATTTTTGCTTCTCTTCTTATCTTGAACTGTCGTTCCGGTGAAAGTACGTGTCAATATACTACTAACTAAAGCAGAATTTGCTTCTGATTTGGACTCGTTGAATGCTCGAAGTTGGTTGGAAAGATCAACTTCACCGCCTCGGCTGACGAAACTGGTGGTACCAAGTGCTGCGGTTTTCACCGGGAGAGTTTCGGGGAGGACAGCCGTCTTTCTCGAGCATTTTGCCGGCGTGATCTCGCTGTCGCCAAGTTTCTGAATCCTTGCACTTCTTTTAGTTGGTTGAAGTGAAGAACTGTGCTTCCGTCTAGTGTAGTAATCTGTCACTTTAGCCTGCGCCATGATTCAGTCTAAATTGTGATTTCGATTCCTAAGAAATAGTATTTTATTATCACACCAGCAGCAGCCGTCGCGTCGTCTACTTTTGTTTTGGTTAAACGCGGGGAATTAGTCACGTGACTTTTTGCACTCGTAGCTTAGTCTACTTTTCAGTATCCTCTTTTACGAATAAGGTGTTGCAATTTCATAATAGTTACCACCTGACAACGATTATCATCAAATAATGGAACGATCAATAAACTGATATTTAATTATTATCTTCATACATTATTTTAAGTTTTATTTTCATAATTCATTTAGCAGAACTGTATCATAAAATTTACCTGCTGATTCTTTAGACTATGCAGTTAAATAGCTATGCATATTCATAATTTCATGAAAGGTGTTGAAGACCGAACATTTTTTTTTTAAAGGAGTATAGCTACTTCAGTGCTCCCTCTATATAGAAAACAATGCCTAATCGGTGACCATTGGTCCCCCATGGTCCTCTTTTTCTTATGTTAGTTGAGAGCTGAGTTGATGAGATAGCCACACCTTCCTGGGTGGTCTAATCCCTCCTAGCCAAGCCTAAAACAATGATTGGGTCCATGCATGGTATTATCAAGATTATTACTTTCCTGCAGTCGGGTAGCCATAATTATCGCTCTTGGACATCTCATGTCCTCGTTTTTTTATGTTTTTTCACAGAATTTTAGAACTTGCTCCCCCTCGATCGACCCTTCTCACAGAGAATCCTAATTGATCCACCCCCCCCCCCTTTTCGTTAAAGTTCTAGACTTCTAGTCGTAGTATACGGAGGAAATCATATCAATTATGGCTCATGCCCTCTATAAAGAAACCCCAAAAGGAGAAAGGAGGAGTATAAATTAAGGGTGCACAAATGAAAAATGGCACTTTTTTGAGAAAAAAAGGGGCGCCTACATATAGGGTAACCTTCAAGTTCAAAGCAAAAATTTACACTTTTTAGATATAGGGTTTGGGGGAAATTCAATAAGGAAATGCTCTCAGTCACTTAAAATTATTTGCATGATATATAAGGAGGCTATAATTATGAGAAATATCGATATTGTTTTGTGAGAGATAGTGAGGGGAAATAAAAACTTCTCATGTCTCTTTTTAACTTATACAACTAACAACATTTGGTTAATCCACACAAAAAAGGCTAGGTATTAATTTTACAACATATTTCTTTTCTTCAGAAATTTGCAGAACGGGGGAAAAAATATATAGACCCTATAATAATGCAAGCCTTCATGAGTTTGAAAACTCGATCATTGTTTGAACCTTTGTATTCTTAGACGAAGCTAGGCAATTGATTACAATAGGAAAATGGGCACTTTCTAGAATTAGAGGTAATAGCGTTTTATTGAAAAGAAAAAGGGGATTAACGAGTGATCGAGCGAAATTAGGGGTAATCAAAAGGAAATCGAAAACACTCAAGATTTCGAACAAATCTTTTGAAGACCACTGAAACATTAGGTTATGTCTGTAAATGTTGGTAGGTGTTCGAACAAGTCCCTTGTGGCTTTATCACAAGACCCCCCCCCCCCCCCCCCCCCCCATCGCATCGTCACTGAAGAACAATATACATATTCATGTATCGTGTGACGTCGAAATACATATTCATAAGCTGCCCTTATCTCTGACTCTGCATTCTCGCCTGAATTATCACTGGTTTTTCAGTTTTCCTGTTCATACAAAAGATCCGCAAAGTTCGAGACAGAATGGTATGCATTTCTACATCTTGTATGTCTTTAAATGTATTGTTGAATAAATGTAATTAAAAGTATAGAGCCAATAAAGGAGTTTTTGTGGGAGTTCTGCGTATATTGAAGTCCCATGCGTAGTTATTGATGTATGGTTTGATAATGATAATAATATGCAGGACTGATGCTAATGATGTAGGTCTACCGTACGTATCTCATCTCTTTCCTCTCAATTCAATAATGTGTAATTGACCTGCTGATGGACATGTATATCTGTACTACAGTCTACAGTACACGCAGCAGTCTGTTGCTGATCTCTGGCAAATGCAGAGGGAGAACAAGATGTAGGAGAACAAACTTACAAAGCAGGATAAAAGAAAGAAGGATTTTTAAATAAATGAATGAGTGAGAAAAGTGACTTTGATGAAGTTCAAGTCACATCGTGTGTTGCATTAAACTTGACACCTCTATTATAAATTCTCAAAACTTTTAAACATCACAGTACAGAATCCACCAAAATGCAATAATATTCAGCACCTTGGCTTCAAGTGATGACACAAAGAAGTAAAATACAATCAATTCAAGTTATCAGTGTCGGGGGGGGGGGGGGGGGGGGGGGGGGAAATACTTTTAAAAATTAAATTGGAAATCTACTGACTGTCATTCCTGTTGATGGGGAGCTTCCAGATCATTGTGTCCATTTTATTTGCGTCCTGCAGCATGGCCGATTGAAAGTGAAGACTACCGAAGAACAGCAAGAAGCAAAGAGGAAGGAACGAGAAAAGAAACTTAAACTTTACACAGCTGGTACCCAGAAAGTCTTTGAAAAGGTAAGTTTATTTAAAGACATGAAAAATGCTCAGTATTTCAATCACTCTGTGTCTTCAATGGAGATGTTTGCAGTAGCTTTGATCCTTAAAGAGAGTAACATTTTAAAGAATAGTGAATTATAATGTGCAAGACTGTTGTACTCATAGATTGCAGTTCCCTAAATCAGATAAATAAAAATTGATTTGAAATTTAGTTTAAAAGTATGTTAAATACCAATGGCAATGTCCTCAGCTGTCATTCTAGGTGAAGGGTTGATGGAATAAAATTGGTGTTTTTAGACACACAGTTGGTCATAAGATGAACTTATGATTGACAGCTTTTTCTCAGAGTCCAAATAACTTGTGTTTTTGTCTTCAAATTGGTTAAATCCGTTACTACCTTTTGCCATCAAGAAAATTTCCTATATGTAAACTGCTCCCTGAATAGAAAATTATTTTAAAGTAGAAAACTTAAATGTTCAAAGAATGATCTAGAATTTTTTTGATTTAGAGCCAAATTTAATTAATTCAATGTTTATTTTGTTTAGACATACTTTACAATATTAAAAGCACTATCAAGTTAGTGCAGTTGAAGTGTGAACAGACTGCAGAATTGATGTATGGTAATTTTAATTCCATTTACATCTTTACGGTCTAAATGAAGATTTTTTAAATTTAAAATGTGAACACATCATGTTCTTTCAACTGTCATTTCAGAGAAAGAAGAATGAACTTGATGGTGAGATTTTAGAAGTCTGTGCTCAGCTTCTTTCAGCCAACCCAGACGTCTACACACTTTGGAATGTAAGAAAGGAGACATTCCAGGTGCTTGCAGAGACAAAGTAAGTATCTATTGTTAAGAATCTTAACTATTGTGAACATATGCATATTCATGATTATGTAAATGTATGCGCATTGGCATTCTATTAGTTGGTGAATGGCAGATTTAATAAACCACCACGGTCATGGGTAAAACTTCTAGTTGTTTTTCGTTAATTTATTTTGCTGTTCTGAGTATTTATGTAATGGAGAGTTGCGAGAGGGTGAATTTTAAATAATGTAGAACCCTCTCATTGTAATACTAATATGTTAAAAACTCTTTTGTGTGATTTAATGCCTGATCTTAAAATCAGTAAAAAGGTTTCTTGTGTATTATTGAAGCAGAATCAGGATTTTTCTCGGAACTCAAATGAATACAGGTAATGCATCAGGAAAGAAAAGTCCCTAACAGTTTTGTCATCTGAGATGTAATTTAAAAGGCTAAACAAGTGACGCATTAAAAGTGGTGTTGCCTACATGTATGCTATAACATACCTTAATTTGATTACAAGATGTTGTACCCCCCCCCCCCCCCCCCCCCCCGCCTTTCCGTTTTTTCATTGAGCTTCAAAAACTCTAAGATGAAACAGTTATTCTATCTCTTCTGGAAGATTTAATGGACGCTATAATGAAGACTATATAACTCAAAGAAGGCGAAAAAATCACATGGATGACTCGTTTCTTTCTTGCTATAGGTAGAAAAACGAATAAGAGTAACGAGAAAAAGACTTTAAATTTCCAGATGATTGTTGATTGTAGGTGAAGTCATTAATGAAATTGTAAACTAAATCAGTATTGCCTGTTATTTATAGGACTCCCGATGAGATGCTGGAACTGTATGATAAAGAGCTGGGTTTCATAGAGAACTGCTTGAGGGTGAACCCCAAGTCCTATGGTGCTTGGTATCATCGTTGCTGGGTGATGGACCACACCCCCAAACCAGATTGGAAGCAAGAACTTAAACTCTGTACTCTGTATCTAGAATACGATGAGAGAAATTGTAAGTCTAATTGGAAGATTTGGTGCAATGTGTCTTAAAGGCATCATTTAACAATGTTTAATCTGAAATGCACGGCCCTACGTGTTATATCAGTGTCTGTGATATGGTGTAATATTGAAGCCCTAAAAAAATTGCGCTTCAAAATGATCTAGAAGCCCCTCAAAAAAGTAAAAACCTTTGAGTGACCGGTTTTACCATACTCATTTCCCACAATAGACTGAAGTATTAGGAAAACACAAAATTTGGTTTCGATTTCCAATCATAAATATTTTGATAATCAGACCTTGCAGGCATCCCTACTGTCATATGAAAGGGCAGAAATTGAACTTTCTAGAAATGTGATTTTCTCTTTACAATTCAGATACCACCTGCCAAATGACTTTTTGGTTTCCTCTCTTCAAATTACTTTTAATCACTCATGCGTGAAATATGCATCATATGAGTTGCATCAAATGAAAGAGGAGGATCTAAGCTTTCCAAATATGTGTCATTTATTAATTATAATTGTGATTAAGTTATAATAAAACATAGATAATTCTCGGTTTCGTTTTTCCTGGGACGCACTATATATGATAAATATCATATGTCGTACAGGACTCATTTCATGGAACTGCTCAAAAAATTATTGCCATGTTTGACATCTGTTTAGTGATGTAAAGAAGAGGAACTGTTGACCTGAGTTAACATTGTATATTTGATGTGTTGTCCTTTTTTTTATTGAGCAAGTAGATGTTTCTTGCATTGAAACAAGAGAGGTCTTGTGTACATGATTCTTATTTTGTTGTACAGTCAACATTGCGTAAGTCAACCTTGAAGGGACTGATTAAAATCGTTGACTTAGGCAATCTTCGACTTGTGCGTAAGCCGTAGAAATTACTTCCGGTAAAGCATATGTATTACATGTATCTCATTCAATAAACTGTATTAATGTGATTTGTTTTATTTAGTGCGTTGATGAATCTTTTGTGATTTTGTGGCTAAAGTTCTAGCACAGTGACGTACCAGTAATCACAAATCACAGTTATTGTTTACTTTCCCAGTTCAGTCCATTATTCTTCATTTTTATACGTTATTTGATTGAAAGCTTTATTCTGACTTTGTGCGATAGAATGGTGCTATACAAGAAGCCCATTTCAGTATCCTGTTTCTATTTTCGTCTCTATTTATTAATTCAGTCCACTGCTGGGACTACAGGAGGTTCGTAGTCGCCAAGTCAGACGTTGCCCCATCGGATGAGCTTGAATTCACCAGCAACAAGATCAGTACAAACTTCTCAAACTACTCCTCCTGGCACTATAGGAGTAAGCTCCTCCCAGTGCTTCATCCTAATCAGGAGAAGAAAGGAAGGCTCAAAGAAGACATCCTCATACAAGGTATCATATCAATCCCTCGTCTGGTTTCTGTTAGCTTCAAGTGGCTTAGACTATTCGGATAGACCAAATAGATACGAGCAGACCAAAACCAAAACAAGGCACCGCCAAGGCTATGTGTCAAAAATGCTTTCCTCCAAAAAAAGACCATAATCAAGCAGGTCTATGTCTCTGTTCTCTAGCTAGCTGTCACACAAGTTGTTTTTGGGACAGTATCTCTCTGCAAGATTTTTGTCATCATTTGTAGAATAAGATGGCCAATTATAAGCATGGTATGCATATTTTTGATTTCTCGCATTGTAAGTCAGTCTTGGCAGTTTAATGTTGTAGATGCATGAACACTTTTCTTTTCACTATTGCAGGAGCACAACATTATCGGTAATCAAGTGCAATTAGTTTGGATTTTGACCTTAACCTGTCACCTTATTTAGGAATTTCTTATCTTTTTGTTTATCAATGCTTTTTTTCTTCTTTTGTATCAGAATATGAATTGGTGCAGAATGCCTTCTTTACCGATCCCAATGACCAAAGTGCATGGTTCTATCACAGATGGCTTATGGGAAGAGGTAAGTCCCTCCAACTGATTTGTATGTAATCATAAAATTCATATTTCAAGGACACATTTCCTAAACCACCATCTCTTCGACAACCATCTCCTTGTCAACCATCTCCTTGACAACCATCTCCTTGACAACCATCCCTCCTGCGAAAATACACCCTCTCCCTTGAACAAATAGCCCCACATATAAAAATATAAAAGTCACCCACACACGCACACATACACACACACTTCTTTCATTCAGAATGTATCTAACGCTATGTTGGATTTCACGAATGTTGTCATGGACATTCATCCTACTTTTACTTTCCTATGATAATAATACCTTTTTGAAAATGTGGTTTGTATTTAGCAGGCCACAAAATGATACAGATGTATCAAACAATGACTTCATATCATATCAGTCGAAATAGTGCAAGTAATTTAACTCATAAAGGGTCTGGTCCCTCTGGCTTTGGTCAGTTAGGTCAACTGTTGTCGTTTTGTCAGATTTAAAGGGATTGGGTAAGTTTGCTTCAGATTCACACAAAAAATCCTGGATTTAGCTCATGCTGCAATCATAAGTATAAACCTTTAGGTAATATATAAATCCCATGACTTATACAAGCCAATCGTCTGTCTGATTATCAAGATATCTATGATTGAAATTAGAAATTTCAAAATTTGTTTTCCTAATGGTTTTTATAACACTGCAGTCAATTGGGAAAATGAATATGGTAAAACCGGTCACTCAATGATTTTTAATTTTTCGAGGCACTTCATGACCATTTTGAAGCGCAAAATTTTTAGGGCTTTAATATTACACAACATCACAGACACTGACAACACCTAGGGCCGTGCATCTCAGATTTATCATTGTTAAACGATGCCTTTAAACCAATTTTTGCACACCAATTGCAAATTCTCTCATGGCAGCTACTTTCTTTATCTGTGCACTCCCAGGTGAGAAACCATTAGGAATCCAAGCAGTCTATGCAAACAGCGCCCTCAACCAAGTCATGGTGATATTCAGCCAGCCTGTTAACCTCCTACAGCAGCCAGCAGAGGTGTCCATCAACGGTTCGGTCATGGATGGAACATGGAGGAATTCAAGGGGTAGTCAATGCCACTCCATCATGTGGGTATCCTTTCTATAAAACAGTTGTGGAGCAGGGTTTCGATAACCAATCTGCTTTGTGATTGATGTTTTATCAGATGTTTATTAAAAATAAACTTGAGTTCTGGTAAAAAAAAAAAAAATGAATTCTCACAGAATCGAACGAAACTTACTGAATGTTCAAGATTACAAATAATGTCATTTGCCAAACAATTTTGGTAGAAAATGTATACTGGCTGAGTAATGAGCATAGAAAGATAAGGAAATCAAGGTGAGTAGCCCCGACACCATTTGTGTAGTCCCACATCTTTCTCTGTACAGTGCTCGTTACTTAACCAAGACTGGGCCAAATTTATTATGATTTTGATGACTCCAGAACCTTGCAGTACACACCAATACTTACATGCTATATGATCAACTTTTTCTGATCCATTCCACACCTTTTCTTTCACAATCCAATCGCATGACCAAAACTCAACTTTATCTTTAATTTTGTTTATGTGTATTGGGGGACAGGGGATGGGGGGGGGGGGGGATAACATGCAAGCACTGAGATATATTGGTAAAGGCTCTTGATCCCACCGAGAGGTTCTAGGTTCAATCCTTGCTTGATGCCTACATCCTTGCCATTCCTTCCAAGATGTCGCGCCCACATTTGTTCTTCTCGACCCAGGTGTAAAATAGGAAACTGACAATGCTGGAGTAATAATAATAATAGCATGGCCCATAGGAAGAGCACTATAAATACTGATAAGGCTACCCAGGAAAAAAAGATCAGCTATTATTTAATGTTTTTTTACCATTGTCTTCCTCATTAGACCAAGTTCCGGATTGAATTGAATCATATCTGTAGAAATATATATTTATTCTTATTATCCAATTTTTTGGAATTCATTCAGGTATTGATCTCATTTCTATTTTATTGAAACCATCCATATAAAAGAAATATGATAGAAATTGACAGTACTCTTCTGTAGGCGTAATGAAATGAACACAATAAGTGATATACAGTTCACTATTAAATACCTGAGAAATTGATAATGGATAACAACTTAATTTAAGCTGTGAATATGTGTCATGGTTTATTCACATTGCACTAAAGGAATCAACATATAATTCAAAATTGTGACAGTTACTTTGTATACATACATATGACTGGGTTACACCCCAAAATATCAGGACCATGAACTTTTTTCTTGTTAAATAATTTGTAAGAGAATATATTTTACACAAAAACATAGAGTAACAAAAAAACATTGCATCAAATACAACTGAGGAATAGTTTGCAGTATTGAAATATAAAGATGATATTTATAATGGATTGTGTTTAGCCATATTAAATTTTAGAATTGTGTATTTGATGAATCAGTCAAAGCCTTAACTCTTGTTAAGATCTACACAGTAAACAGTGATGCATTGAGGCAGGAAGGTGAAAGAAAACTTCAAGTCAAACTGAGGGTAGATGTCTGTAGATCATGTCATCTAGATGAAGGTAAGATTTTAAAGATACCGGTAATACAAAACAGAGAAAGAAAGGGGGAAAATTATACTTCTACAAATTTTTCTTTGTATAGGAAGTGTAAGATTTTAAAGATATTATAAATAAAATACAGAAAGAAAAAAAGGGGGAAAATTATACTACTACAAATTTTTCATTGTATGGGAAGTGTTAAAATGTGGTAAAATTATAAATACAGTGTAACATTCTTGCTTATCTGTGTGTGTGTATGGAGGGGGGGGGGTCCATCTAAAGGCACAACAACATTTTAAACAAATCCTCATCAAGTGGTCCATATTTGAGTCTTTCATTTCCTTCAGTTCAGAAATGAGGAAAGGTCTGCTTCTTATACAACATCTGTCATCAATATAATCCATGTACAGTCAAGAAAGTTATGAATATTTGAAGTTGCGATCAATCTAACACAAATTGGCAACTCTGTGACTTATCTTATGAGGATGGACTTCCCCTTTAATGAATGGAATGTATATTTCATTGAAACATCACCAAAATCCTAAGAGTATCCAAAGATTTTAAGAATTCAACATTTTACTTTTTTGCCCAGGAATAAATTACAGAGACACTAAATCTGGCTTATTTTGTTTATATAGGTGCAACAGAATGTTGGAGCAAGGACGAGCAAGACGCAAGCTCACTCTTCACGGCTGAACTCAGTGATGAGAAAACAGAATTCCTCACAACGGAACTGGAGTCCTGTCAGCAACTTCAAGAATTGGAACCAGATAATAAATGTGAGCTTTAGCATCTGAGGAAACTTTGCACAATAGTAAATATGCTTGATAAGTACTACTTAGAATATGATTTGGTCCTCAGAATATATTTCCATGGGCTCTTTTTATAGTTTGAACAGAAGGAATTGTATGTCAAGAAGGAAAAAGTTGGGGCTTTTTTTTTTTTAGGGATTATGGTTCCTACTTAGAAGGGAATGTATTTTGAGTATGTTTGTGATTGCCTTCATCTCAAAGTTTCAAACAACACCTGTGGTGTAATATTACTGTATTTGCAGGGGCCTTTTAGCTGTAGTCTTTATAATAGCATGCCTTGTCCTCTTACAAACTAGGTTGAGGTAGTTGACTACTCTTTGTTTCACTTTCACTGCTTTCTTGGCAAAGTGGCAGTGATCCTTCTATTTTAAGGTCCTACATGTTCATCCTTTGAGGCATACAAAATTGCTGAAATTGTTTTAACATGTTTTCCCTCTTTTATGTTATTGTTTTTACACTGTGTACCATCTTTTCTATGCTGTTATGTTACTCTTCTTGAACTCTCTTGGCTATTGCATTTCTCAGGCCTGATAATTACTCAAATTAAATCGGTTTCCAGATTTGTTAAATTTTTATCCTGATTTTTTTTTTTTCTTTCTCCCCTATTTTTTTTTCTTCCTGATTTTACCCTGATTTTTCCCTGATTTTTTAACTCAAAAGGGGGGAATGTTGTTTGATGCCATTTTTTTTCCTGAATCTTATTTTTGTTGTTGTTCTTACTTTCACCCCTGATTTCTTTGCAGGGTGTCTGTTGACGGTGATCCTTCTCATGAGGGCTCTTGACCCTCTGAAACTCGAGGCTGAGATGCTCGGATGTTTCACAACCATCCTGTCTCAAGACACCTACAGGGCAAACTACTTCAAGGATCTCAGAAGCAAGTTCATCATGGAGAACGCCATCATGAGATACCTGCAAGAGAGGTCAAAGGTCACAGGGTCACAGGTCAAGCAGATGACATTTGATGCATCTGGAAAGGTCAGTGTTAATAAATAAATACACACACAACGGAATTGTAAAAAGTTTCTCAATAATGCATCTTAAGTATTAAAGAGATTCTTAAATTTAATTCCAATATGCTCATGATAAAGACATTTTTTCCCCTCCGCATTTCTCTCTTGATATAGAAAATGGATACGTGATGGGAAGATATTCCATGCTTTTAATCTTTCATATTTCACTGACCAGTTAAAAGCAAGATTTTACTTCGAAAAATTGGAATTGTAAATGTTTGCTAGTTTGGCAAAGGGGCATACATTTATGCCATCCAAAGAACAAAGACAACTATTTCAACTTTTTTGAACAACAGTCAGTTTGTGTTACAATTCCCCCCTCCCCCCAAAAAAAATAAAAAAAATAAAAAAAATAAAAAAATCAAATATTTCAAGATAAATTAATAATTATTTTTAACACATTCATTCTCATTTGAATTCATGAGCTGATAAGTGTAACCAGTATTTCTGTCTTGTACTATTTGTAGGTTTAAATTTGTGCAATTATATGTGTATGTGCAAGGTGTATGTGTCATTTTTCAAGACATTAAAGATAAAGTTGAGTTCTGGTCATGCCATTGCATTGGGAAAGAAAAGATGTGGAATGGATCAGAAAAAGTAGAACATGTAGCATGTAAGTTTTGGTGTGTACTGCAAGGTTGTGGAGTCATCAAAATTATAATAAATTTGGTCTTGGTAAAGTATACAAGCACTGTACACAGAAAGATGTATATGGACTAAACAAATGGTGTCGGGGCTACTTACCTTGATTTCCTTATCTTTCTATGCTCATTACTCAGTCAGTATACACTTTCTACCAACATTGTTTGGCAGATGACATTTATTTGTAATCTTGAACATTCAGTGTAAGTTTCGTTTGATTCTGTGAGAATTTATTTTCATTTTTTTACCAGAACTCAAGTTTATCTTTAAGTGAATTGAACCAATCTTATACTTGATTTGTTTTTACAGGAGTTGACAACCTTACATCATCTCCACCATCTATCATCCGTACACTGTGTGGACCTCTCTGACAATGACCTTCTTGCGCTCAACGATGTAGATCTACTGTTCTGTGTGTCAGACCTCAAGACTGATAGCAACAAGCTCCAAGACATCTCCCATTTGAGTGGATTACCTTGCTTGGAAACTTTGTCTCTGAAAAACAACAGTATCCTTTGAGGAGTTTTAGTGATTAACATGATGTGATGATTATAGTGAGGAGAAGGAGGGGGAGGAAGATGAGGAGGGTGTTGATGATGATAATGAGTAAAAGGAGGGGGAGGAAGAGGGGGAAGAGGAAGAAAGTGGTGATGATGATGATTCTGATGGTGATGATAGATAGATATATAGATAATTTATTGGTCCATATTCAAAACATAGAAAATTGGCCTCCACTGGCAGCACATAAAACTAAATACAAATTAGTTACAAAGTAATTGATAAGTCACATAATGTACATAAATTCACACGAGATCATGACATTAACAAAAAAGCACAAGCACAAGTATAAATTACATAGTAAAAGGGAAAAACTTAAGAAAGAAGTCGACATTTAAAGATTGAGAAGAGAGAAAAAGGTTGTAAGGAGACTAGATTGAGGAGCAAAAATAGTAATAAGAGAGAGAGAGGGGAGAGGGGGAGAGAGAACGACGAAAGTCAAATACCATTTCCTTAGTCTTTTTGATGTTAGATGGTGCCGATTGCACCAGTTTACAAATTGATCAACTTCTCTAACATATGGGCTGGAATCGCCTTGAAGGAAACCAGTTATAACAGTGTCGTCTGCGTACTTAATTATTGAACAATTATCATTGGTGATGGTATAGTCACTAATATAAAGCGAGAAGAGAATTGGTGAAATTACACAGCCTTGGGGAGCACCCAGATTCAGACATTTGATGATGGAGTTCAGATTATTACACTTAACCCACTGTGGTCTGTCTACAAGGAAATTATGGATAATCCTAACTAGACATGGTTTGACATTCATATTAAGTAGCTTATCTATCAGTATGTGAGGTACAATCGTATTAAAGGCACTTGAGAAATCTATGAACACAGACCTAACGTAAGACCTAGGAGTATCCAAATGTTGATACAGACCCTGTAGTAAAAACAAGTACTGCGTCTTCTACACCTCTATTGTTCTAATATGCAAACTGAGTCTTGTCGAAAATATTAACCTGGTTTCTAAGATGTCTTAACAATAACCGTTTGAAACATTTCATAGGATTGCATGTAAGGGCTACTGGTCTATACTGATTCAGTTCACTAGGGTTTTTCATCTTAGATGATGATGATGATGATGATGATGATGGTGGTGGTGGTGATGGTGATGATGATGATGATAGTGGTAATGATAGTGGTAATTTTGATGATGGTTACAGTGATGCTGCTGATGTGGAGCTGCGAAGAGGAGAAGGAGAAGAAGAAGGATGCTGATAGCACAGGCATGAATACATCTCACATCTACACGGTGTGCCCTGCCTTAAAAACTTTTCTCTCTCAACAAAAATACAGTATCCCTTTGGGCTACAGCCTCGCATGGCAGTGGTTGTGGTCTTGGTAATGGTGGTGATGATAGTAGTAGTGCTGATGAAGATGATATTTGTGATGATAATGTTGATGATCTTAGACCTGCATGGACTGCCCTGCCTAAATACCTTACCATTGAAGACAAAAAAAAGTATCTGTCCAGGGGGTTTAGTTAGCAATTTGATAGTGTGGTGGTGGTGGTGGTGGTGGTGGTGGTGGTGGTGGTGGTGGTGGTGGAGGAGGAGGAGGAGGAGGAGGAGGAGGAGGAGGAGGAGGAGGAGGAGGAGGAGGAGGAGGAGGAGGAGGAGGAGGAGGAGGAGGAGGAGGAGGAGGAGGAGGAGGAGGAGGAGGAGGAGGAGGAGGAGGAGGAGGAGGAGGAGGAGGAGGAGGAGGAGGAGGAGGAGGAGGAGGAGGAGGAGGAGGAGGATAGTTGATGGTAGTGATAATTTTTGTGAGGAAAGTGATGTTAAGATGATAATAATGATGATTATAGTAGTCATGGTGATGATAATATGATAATGATGGTGTTTGGATGTTTAATGGAGATGGAGATGACAATGATGAAGAGATTAGATTTAGGATGAAGATGGTGATGATGATTATGAAGATGATGGTGTTTTATCACCATTT
This sequence comes from Strongylocentrotus droebachiensis, assembly GCA_035222895.1. NCBI lineage: Eukaryota > Metazoa > Echinodermata > Echinoidea > Camarodonta > Strongylocentrotidae > Strongylocentrotus > Strongylocentrotus droebachiensis. Next base: position 144,925 of record JAVYIG010004467.1, read on the forward strand.
GAGCAATATTCTGATAGTACTTAGGCCATGTAAAATTGATTTCATGTTGATCGTCCCCGCCCGCTTCCTTTTTTCCACCCGCCTCCTTATATTTGATATTTGATATATTTTCTTTTTATTCAGAAAACACAGAATACTTACCATATGCATCTTTTCCACCTTTTCTTCAAAAAAACTGTTCAAATATTCTTGTACAAACATACTAAGACTCTAGAAAAAATTGTATTGAAATGTAGAGTGGTTGATATGCTATATGATCGGCGATATGCTGAAGTGAAGCTGCGCTAAAAAAATGATGCGATGATGCATGCGCTGCGCATGCATATATCGCATGTATATGCTTGAGTCGAGGAGCTAGCTAGAGATGAGTCGATCAAGTCGACTGATCATCGCATCGCAGATACCTCACGATAGCGCGGCCGCGCTCTAGGGCTGGATTTTACACGCGGCAGCCATCTTGGGAAAAATATCAAATATCAAATAACATGGTACACCCTCCTCCTCTTTTTCAAAAAATCCGGACGATCAACATGTAATCAATTTTACATGGCCTTATAGAAAAGAAATCAAATTTGAATAAAAATTAATTTTACCTTTCTTTTCTTATAACTGCAATCATTAACTCAACAAAGATGCAATACCCATCCAAATAGTTCCTTAACTCCCTTTCCTCAGACATCTCTTCACTCTCACAGCTGGAGCCGCTGGCAGCTTGTCCAAATCTTCGACAATTGGATCTGTCTGGTAATTCAGTCTGTGACCTTGACCTTTTTGGGTCAAAGGTCAGAGAACTCCTTCCACAACTGACGAGCCTTAACAAGGAGTCACTATGATGGCTGTTTTTACTTAGGTCTGTGCTATTTCTGAAGTGCAAATAATAGGTTCTTGATGGTAGATAACACACTTGGTGCCCATATAAAACATGGGGACCGGGTGTAAAATTTAATTTGCAAGGATCCTTCCAAGAATAATGATATGTCGGTGCATACTTTCAACCTGGGAAAACATATCTGGTTCTACCGCAAGGTTGGTTCGCTCGATTAGTATCAAGTGTTAACAAATACATGTATCTACCAAGGATTGCGGAGTGGAGTGTATGTGGTGTAATAGAAATTAGTAAGGGTATTGTGATGTATCATAACTTAAAGCCTGTCTGTACTAGTTTGGCCAGGAGGGATTAGACAAACCAAGGGTGGTCACTGACAGGTGGCTATCTCATCAACTCAGCTCTCAATTAACATAAGAAAAAGAGGATCATGGGGGACCAACGGGCGCCGCTTAGGCATTGTTTTCTATATAGAGGGAGCAAGTAGCTACAAGTAGTACAGTGGACTTTAAAAGAATAAGAATATAACATGACGATTATGTACACACATTCCAGAGTGTATTCCATCTTTCTGTTGTTACTATTACTATTATTATAATTTAATGATTTGGGCCTGGGCCTGGTACAAGAAAAGCACACTTAATCACCCATGGCTCTTTCCTCCCAGTGTAACTGATTGGCATGTGCAGGCGAACTACGACACCAGGGGGGTGTTTCACAAAGATCCTAAGTGGAACTTAACTCTAAGTCGGACTTAAACATTATGGAAAGCCGTTAGCATCCTTGAAAATATTTTGTAAAAGTTATTTTAAAAGGCATAAAATGTTGATTCAAATCATTCATATTTTCTATTATCATGGGAGATTTCATGTTCTTGATGTGGAATTTATGATAAGTCTAAATTACTTGAATTTTTGCTTTTGAATATATTTCATTATAAGGCTACAAATGGCTCTCCATAATATTAAGTCCAACTTAGAGATAAGTTCATCTTAGGATCTTTGTGAAACACCCCCCTGGTTTGCCTATACTCTTCACATTATCATTATAACCAATGGACAGATTACCATCAAACTCGGGACATGTATGTATCTTGCTGAGCCAATGAACTGAGTAGATTTGGGGGTCATGAGGTCAATGGTCATGGGCTCATTATGTATGCAAAAATAGCTTGTCAATGCATTCTTTATTTATATATATAACTACTTTATCATGGGAAAAGATAGATCTATTGGTGAAAATAAGTATTTGTTAATCATCATATCAGTCACATCATTAACAGCTCGGCTATAATCGGTTAATAATGTCCCAAGCCCCATGAGCGTTGTGACGGATAGGAACGATATACAAAAAAGCATACTTGGATTATTTGTTATGTTGACTTGGTAATATGATTCTTGACTGTATTTATGTGCTTATACTGTCCGTTAGTCAAACACAATATAAATATAATATTGTTTCAAATCATGGTATAAAGTGATTGTGCTGTGAATTAAATGTCAGTGATGTCAAACTGTGATTATATGAAGATGATATGAACCTTTATTATTATTAAAGGAATATTAAGAAACAGTTATTTCTCAATGTGGTTTCATTTCAATTTGTCCATGATAGTAAAAGAGGATGAAAAGGGAGAACAAAAGGGCAAAAGCAAGACATAGAAACGGGAGAGAAAAATAAAAGAGAGAGACTTTAAAGAAGCAAGTGAGAGAAAGATACAAAGAGAGAGAAACAAAAGAGAAAGAAAGACCAAATGATGAATGAAATAAACAATGTCATGACCAATACATTGGATGACATCAAACATCAAAGAATATCTCACACTTTATGTCAAAGGAGTAAAGAAAGCAAAGTGGATACGAGAATCTGTGGATGTATTAATTAATCATTAAAGGCAATACAAAGTCTTGGTATGCATGGGGTCATGAATGTGGTTCAAATGAACATATTGGAAGATAAGCGATCCTACAATATTCAAAGATCGATGTCACAGTTGAAATCAAGTCTAAAGTTATGAAATTGTAAATAATAAACTCTTAATGATGTATAGCTCCCTCTCAAGGTCAAGGTATTAATTAAGCTACAAAACTGTTTTTTGACTAAAATCGACCAATTAGCTATTTCTGTTTGGAAATAAAATATCACAACTATTCTGAGATTTTAATGGTTGCAGCTACCATTGAACGGCCATAGGCGCTATTCGAAATTTATCAAAATTTACCAGGAGCACCTGTAAATTTTTATATTCAATTTTTCTCGGAAGCAGAAGGTTTCAGGGGCTAATTTTCTAGTGCTTATAATACATCCACAACAGAGACATCCAAATATATTAAAATTATAAAGAATCACTATCCACCCAATTTTCAAAATTTCCCAAAACTTTGTATTACCTTCATGAATATCTAAATATGTAGTTAAAACTATGTACCACCTGTATGAATAGCTTTGTTGTTGTTTTATTAATAAGTTGTTTTTTGTTCTGACAATGTTTCTTGACTAAAATTGACCAATTAGCTATTCCTGTTTGGAAATAATATATCACAACTTGGTACATATTCTGAGATTTTAATGGTTGCAGCTATAATCAGCTACCATTGAACAGCCATAGGCGCTATTTGAAATTTATCAAAATTTACCAGGAGCACCTGTAAATTTTTATATTCAATTTTTCTCGGAAGCAGAAGTGTTTTAGGGGCTGATTTTCTAGTGCTTATAATACATCCACAGGGGCATCCAAATATATTAAAATTATAAAGAATCACTATCCACCCAATTTTCAAAATTTCCCAAAACTTTGTATCACCTTTAAGAATATCTAAATATGTAGTTTAAAATATGTACAGTACCACCTGTATGAAAAGCTTTGTTGTTTTATTAATAAGTTGTTTTTTGTTCTGTCAAATACCACTAACTTACAATATGCATGTAACAAAATTTCCACAGGTAAAATAAAAGTTCTGACACAAACATTTATTTACAATAGAAAATGCAATGAATTTAATTTTGCATCATAATAACATGCTAGTCCTCCTGAATACATTCAGCAAATTTTTGTCCCGACATGTACAAACTTTACCATATTATACTTGCACAAATACATTTCACAAGCAGTGAAGGAGTGGGGCTAGTATTATCTGTACTACACTACACTTATTCTTACTCTGCTCCCACCCTACGTGTTGAAGACAATTCTTCAAATATGACAAATGTTTGCAATAGACAAATGCATTTAGGTTTCATTCAATCCTTTTGATTATCCAGGTTTCAGGTATGCTGAGGTAAAACGCAGCATGTTACCAATGGCAACTGCATGCAGCCAAGGTCCCACACGTATACACTAAGCTAGACCTGTGTTACAAGATACAGAAATATGAAGCGTATTACACTTTAAAAACCTCAGCAGTGTACTGCGTCATATCTGAAAAAGATTTAAAGCTTCTTTATTCTTAGAAAGTGTTTTATTATCATTTAGTTTTTCCGTAAATCGGTACAGGTCAATTCATCATAAAATACTCGGAACTGGTTTTCATAAATTAAAATTCATTGTGACATGGTACATATTCAAAATATCAGTTGCAGAAGGATGTTAATTGAAGCACACTCACCTACATACACAATGTACTAAATATTACGTGATTCCAGTGTATAATGTCAATCAGCCTATTACTGTTTGATTTCAGAATAAAGTGCAATTGAAATCACCATGCAATAGTTTTTGTTGAAAGCTTTTGTCATTTTTACTCTCTTCTAAAAGAGCATACCATAGATCAATTTGGCAACTGTGACATACGCCATATTATTGTAATATATATGTATGTTATTATTTGGACAATGAATAAATGATAAGTTTTCATGTACAGACACAAATTATACTGTAAGGACATGGGCTTAATAATGCAATCTCTTGCCAATTTGAGGAGTAGAAAATAATGATTAGTCTTTAAACAAGGGAAACGCTCTCCGCGGTCTCGCCTGCATTACGCAATTCGGTATGATGAAAAATTGAGGTGGTGTGGAACATTATTTATAGGCAGGGTGGCCCGTTAGCAGGCCCCAAAAAATGAAATCCTCTGAATATAATCAGCATTTTGAAGTGAATATTGACTAAGAATCATGAACAAATTACAAAAGTTGATTCATATATTCTCATATTAAGTTGTGAAAACATAATCCAAGTCTACTGACCTAAAATGACCTTTGACCTTGTGACCTGGAATTTGTGTCATATAATTTGTGATACTTGATAACCCCTGGGTACAAGTTTCATGGAATATGAACAAACACTTTTGAAAATATGCTAAAAATTCAAAATCTTGATGTTGATGCCCCCCAAAAAGTTGACCTAACATAACCTTTGACCTTAACTAAGTGACCTGAATTCTACTCACATGATTGGGGATACTTGATAACCCTATGGTCCAAGTTTCATTGACTAAGAACTTATACTTTCAAAATTATATCAAAAATTCGAAAACTTAACCTTGGGTTAAGTTTTTGATGTTGACGCCGTCACTGCCGTCGCTGTCGTCGCCACCGGAAAAGCGGCACTTATGTCTCGCTTTTTTGCTACGCAGGCGAGACAAAAATTGTATCTTATATTTAAATATTGAATTGTCCATTTCATGCTCATATTAATACATCTTAACCTAATCACTTATCGATTGGGCAGGAATTTCCTTTCATACAATTTGTATTTAAAATCGCCATGTAGGTACATGTACTGTAACAACTTGACCCAGATTTTGCATTAATCTACAAATTGTTTACCTCCCTGCTCTATCAAAGCCTACAATTTGGTGACATAATTTATGACTGCTGTGAGTAGACGCTGTATGTCCTGAAAGACAGACACAAATCTGATTGTTATGAAATCTTTTATACTAATAAGCAATGGAAAATTGACATTGTGCTGCTACAATGTACGTGTACATGTTCAAAGAGCTGCATAGAAGTAGAGATTGTTCTCTTTATGAAACAATTATAGATAGTCTCAATGTACATGAAATGTAATAATCTTATACTGAACTAAAGTTGTGTATCTCTGAGGAAACTAGTAACAATTTCCAGAAAATTTATGCAATTAAATCTACACTGTGATCATCACATGTCATCTTTCATTTCCATCAAAATATAAACCAATTATAGAGAGGAATCATATCTGTTAAGGCAAGCATGACATTTTAAAAATCTTTGGCCTATAACAACAATTTAAATAGCAATGTTGACATCCAATGAAGACAGATAAGATTTGCACTTGTTTTCCTTTGTCCCTCTATTCAGACTAACATGACATGTGCACTTGTAAATATCATATTAGTGTTTATGCTTAACTTTTTCTGGCCAGAATCAGGCATCTGTTACGCGTTTAGTTTAAAACACGGTTGCGTCCTTTCTCACTTTTGTAGAATCACAGAAAAAACGGCGAACACGATCGTCGATCGTAAACTCACAAAAAGGTGCGTTTACAATTTGTAAACGCGTTTAAATGGGGTCAACGCACTGACCTCTACTGGGTCTACGTAGCGGTAGCATGCACAGTGCAGGTTTGCGAATCCAGCTGCAAGACCAATTAGGGCCACCCAGCAAAAATTGCCTGGAGGAGCCAGAGAAGTGAGCATGAACAGTACACTGTGGAACTGCGATTACGATGAGCGTTTCATATCGCTCATTCTGCCTTCAAAATTGAGCTTAAACGCTGCAATTTTGAGTAAAGGAAATTAACTTTGTAAGTATTGTGTCTTTTAACACAATAATTCTGATCAGTCTGTAAAATGAAACTGATGGAAATGAGAATTAGTAGGATTAAGCAAACTGCAATGCAATTATATTAAGCAAACTGCAATGCAATTATGAAGAATTATGTAGAAGTTTTATACAATGTCAATTAGAGGGTCAATTTGCAAGACATTTTGAAGGGACATAATTACAAATTTCTGATCAAACTACCTAACTGCAGGTATATGATATTCTTGTAAGACACTTTATAAGTTTAAGATAATTACCTAACTCCTGATAGATACTATCACCTAGCTGCAAGAAACTTTGATAGTTAAAAATGAGACACAAATTCTTTATTCTTACGTAATACGTACAGCATACTTTATCAAATTCAAAGTACTTCGCAATAATCTTATCAATATGATAGGTCAGTGATGCAGCCAAGACCTTGGGCAGAGAGCTCTCAACACTAACAGGCGCCTGGGACACATGGGCACCTAAAAGTCAGGACCCTCCCCCCCCCCCCCCCATGTTGAAGTTTTTACATAGGGTTTCTGCATACAAGCACGAGGAAAGGAAAGAGGAGGAAGGATTTATAAAGTATAAAGTCGCAGGGTCAAAACCAAAACATAGAAGGAAAAAACAACAGAGAAAAATTTTAATTCAAAATGTTCATAACCTGTTGAATGCTATGCTAAGCTCTCTATATCTCAGCATATTATATAGAGAATCTGTGTGAAATGTGTGTTATACCAAAATTGAAGTATAGTCAATAGGTTTAAGTTCATCACTATCGTCTGTCCAAGGAAAACGGCTGGTTAAGCTGCATTCTGTACCTCTCATCCTGGTCTAGCTGCTGTTGATCTGGATGCCAAAGACTACATAGAATCCTTTCCGTTGCTAATGAAGCAACTGTGTGAGAGGCTAGTAACCTCCCATTAACCAGCACAGCATCCAGCAAATCCTCCAGGGTTAGTGTCTTATGCATAGGAGCCTTGCCACCAGTAGCTAGTCTATAAACGGCCTTTTGTTCAACTTCATCCACACTTAGCTTACTTGCAACATTGGAGCTTGGCGAGTCTATCGATGATTGGAGATCGACCTTAGCCTCTCTCTCCTTGGCTTGTGGCGTTGTTTCAGTGAAGTATTGTCCATGTGCGTGCTTGAAACATCCATCCCGGACCTCGTAAGCGGACTGTCTCGATAGCATAGCACTGATGAGATTTTTCAGGACGCGTTGGACGGCATGCAAGACGACAGGGACGGTGGAATCTGTGACTCCCTCCAGACCCCATTCCCAGGTCGTCACAAACACTCTACCGTGGAGCATTTCAGCATCTGGTAAACAAGCTGCTTTGGTACAGAACTCCATTTTCTCGTTGGTCACAGGCTTTGACACTTCGATGGGTAGGTATTGCATAGGATCACTGGGCATGAAGCGGTTCTCAAAAGTAGCTCTTACAATGGCCTTCTTCTTCTTGGTGCTCTTGGCCTTCTTTACCACCTTGCTCGGTGTAGGAGTCAGTGGCGTAACAACCGGGATGGTTCCTTTCGCAGCATTGGAGTCATGGATGAAGTTAGCAGTCTGGCACTTGGTAAAGATGGCAACCATAAACTCGTTATGTAGGTGGACACTCCTTTCTGTCAGTAGTCGCAGAGCTTCATTATCAAAATCATCCTTGTCCACTTTCTGGCGATACCACTGTTTCATTATCGTCCAGTAACCAGATATATTTTCCCCAAGGGCATCCTCCAGATTTGTCCTGGCTTGCTTCAGCTCTGCATTCACTGCATTCATTGCCATGGTGTGATCTTTTCTCTTCCAATCCCTGTAGTGAGAATTTAAGTGACAAAAGAGAAAAGGGATATAAATATGGTTACAGTCTGTGTATGGATGGGGAAGGTTGATGAATGTCAGTTTTATTAAAGAATTCCCCATAACAGACAGTTATTTCTGTCTACTACTAGTAGACCATGTGGTAACCCTTTTCACCTCTGATAAATTATGCCCCTATAAAAATATATGCTGGTATTAGTATAACTATTTTTATTGCTCAAGATGTTTAGTAGTAGGCATACATGTAGTACTACACTGTATTACAATTATTATAGGCCCAGCAGGTGATAATCCTGTCGAGTCTTCCCACAGATCCAGCGATGGACCTACTGTATTACGGAACAAACTCTTTGCAGTGGTGTACTGATGAACCATGGGAGGACATTACAAGATATTAGGCTTGAGTCGGTACGGTCGATCACACCGGGACCCGACCGTTGCCGTCGGGTCCCGGTTTCGTTTTTGAGAACCGACGCTCCGAAAAAATAATGAAATATGTAAGAAATTGCAGTTTTGCACACCACTAAAATCATTCCACCTTGAAACTTAAGTATTTAATTGTTACCAATCATATTCTAGCTCATCCTGAATCAATCCGAACTGCTGATATAAATATGGGTTGCAAATTAAAGCAGTTTGCCCCATGGGGTTGTTGTTGCCAGCTGCTAGCTAGCTACTGTACTGGCCGGGTCTCTCGGCAGGATTAATAAATCAGGTTGAAAGAAACATTAATGTTTGAATAATAAAACGGCTTTCTAAAAAGTACTTCTTTACAACATACCGATCGTATAATTTTTAAAAGACAAAATGGATATTATTTCTTTAATTTTGAACACCGCCTGCTTCTTTTAAAAGCTGAAAATTACTTGGTAATCACAAAAAGTTTCGATACGGATAGCTGTTGCAAGGTAAGTTCAGACTAGTCTCGAAAAATGCGCAGTGCTCCTCGTAGTTAGCTGTAATCCGTGCCAGAACGAACTCAAACAACGAGAAATAACGAGAAAAAATCATTAAAAACTACGAGAGCACAATTGGAAAGACAACTACTCAAAATTATCGTAAGCAGATACATAACTTGGAGGAATAATACAATAGTTGTCCAAGAAAAGCCACAGAAATAGTGATATTTAAGGAGTTACTATAGGTACAATCATTATCGGAATGGGCCTGCTGATATGTCCGAATTACACGTTATTTGGTTTCTAGCCTCGTGTTCCAACACGAGGCTAGAAAGCAAATAACGCCCTCTACGGTAAAAAGCAGTATAACAAAGGATTCAAGTATTTGCAGCAAGCCCCTTGCGATAAAAATGTACCCAGTTACTCCTCGATTATCACAATTTCTTTGGCATTTCTTGGGCGATTATTGAATTCTTTGTCCAAGTTATTTATCTGATTATCGTAATTTGAGCAGTAGTTGTCTTTCCAATTGTGCTCTCGTAGTTTTTAATGATTTTTTTCTCGTTACGATCACGTCTTTGTTTTGGTTCGTTCTGGCACGCATTACAGCTAACAAGGAGCACTGCGCATTTTTCCGAGACTAGTCTGAACTTGCCTTGCAACAGCTATCCGTATCGAAACTTCTTGTGATTACCAAGTAATTTTCAGCTTTTAAAAGAAGCATGCGGTGTTCAAAATCAAAGAAAAAATATCTATTTTGTTTTTAAAAATTATTCGATGGGTATGTTGTAAAGGAGTACTTTTTAGAAAGCCGTTTTATTATTCAAACATAATGTTTTTTGACCCGATTTATTCAACCTGCATGAATCAAAATGGCGGCTCGATCGTTGTCTTTCCATTTTTGCTCCAGTTTTTTTACTTTTAGAGGCACGATAATGACACTAAACATCGCCAATCATGGATAAAAAATAATGTCAAATGGAAGAATATACCGATCTGTGCCGAGGTATGCATTTGTTGATTTATTTGACCGATAAAAAAGGTCACTTTTAAGGGACATACTGATGATATGCGCTTTTTATAGAGGCAAGTGACAAATCCTGCGAGCTGATTTCGGGACACCGGGTCCCGATCGGTGCAAGGCCGTCGGGACCCGGTTTATGAAAATCCCGACATGACTCAGGCCTACAAGATATGGTCTAATAAGGAGCCAGAAAAGACAGGTGAATACATGTTAATTACTATTTAGTATTATTATATCATGCATCAAAAATGTATTGGTCTTTGATTGGTTGAGAGCTTGTCACATGACCAGAAATATTTCAACTATTTTAAGATTGCTCTCTATATATGAGAGTACTATTTGGGAGTTAGAAAAAAAAATGGGATTTTTATTTTTTTTAATTTGATTTTTTTTTTCTTTTCAAATCTTAATTTAACAAAAACAAAATAATTTAAATCTGTTTGATAAAAATTGACATTTTTTTTGTTCTAGATCTAGATTTAAACAAAAAATATACTTTAATTTTTTTTATGATGCAGGATATAAATAGATTAGATAGATTGTTCAGTTGTGACCTCTTTGGGTGAAGACATCCACGTAACAAGCCGCAAAATGTCCCTAAAATCATGCCTCTTTACAACTAGAAAACAGCATACCATTTTTTACATCGAAAATATTTGTGTCATATCATGAGAAAGCGTAGACTCTCAGCTTTCCAAATATGCATGCATCATCGTAGTACCGTACACACAGCTCATTGCAGAAACTTATGAATGAATGTCTTATACTCCGCCCAGTTTTTCCGAGCAGCCTGCGAACCCAAGAAAATTTGCCGAAACATCCCTGAAAATTTGCCGAATGAGATGAGCCCTCTCACTTCGGCGACTTCTCCGCACCCGAACAGAGAAATATTGACAGAATGACGGGTTTCACATTCACCTACAGGGGCTAATGTACACAGACAACTTTACTCGATCACGATAGCTTTACTACAACAAAAGTTACAGACAAATGCAAGTTTGGTTCAATTTTTTCCTGGAAATATCCATATATGAAGGTTAGAGTGGTCATTATCTGAATTATACATCTATTTTGAGCTATGTTTGTAAATATCTAAGCTGTATCGTTATAGGTATTGAGCATAGAGTGAATTTTAGATGTGTATTCACTCAAGATTTCTGACCGGTCGCACATCGATCGCTTTTATTGTATGCGTGGGACTGTGGTGTTTGTGCAGTGAGCTGTAGCAGTAAATAATGACTGAAACTTGCACCAAGCTCCGCACAGCTGCGGTGTTGTCTGCTGTGTTGTGAAATGCATGATTTTGGGGTACCGTAATTTAGGGGCCACACAGCGTCAAGGTATGGGCAAAAATATCACATAAAAATGATCATATCTCAAAAAGTACTTAATTTGAATAATTAACAATCTGTAATTGTTTCGCAAAGAGAACAATCTCTATTTCTATGCAGCTCTTTGAACATGTATACGTAGCAGCACAATGTCTCCTTTCCATTTTCTAATTAAGATTAATACAGAATTTAGAAACTATTTTTTATGTTTTAATCAAGCTCTTTCATGACATAGCAAAATTAAGGCTCAATCTCATCAGAACAATTTTGACCTGAAAACCCTAATATAAAACAAATAGATGTAGATCTAGGTCTAGAGTCTATACCATGTAACCATGCCTTCTATTTGAGGTACTTAAAACTAGTATGGGCCTCGGTGACTCCAAAAAAGGGATTTGCTTCGGGGATGCGCCCTAAATGCTAATAGTACTATTGGAGTGACCTCTTGCGCATAGTTTTGACCAGAACCTCTCAAGACGGTGTATATTTGTATACTATTAGCGATAACATGATTAAATTAGCAAGTTTAGTCAATTCAGTAACCAAAGTAGACCTAGGTCTAGATCTATCTAGATCTAGATCATAGATTTTCGAATCATGTCAATCAAAAATAATTAAATTTTCATGCAATTTATTCTCCAGAGTTCTGAACATATCTTTTCCAATATTCTTTAATAATATCATTTTCCCACTTAATTATTTACGAGGTCATTTTCCTTCACTCTAGATACTGTAAAGATACTAAATGCCAGACACGAAAATATTCCACACATGCTGACATGCACACAGCTCAGCTCGACTCCAGCAAAGCATAGACTCGATAGAGAGTCCTAGAGTAAAGTACCCGGTTTTCGGCCACTTAAGACAAAATCCTATTTATTGGACTCTTTACTTCCTATTTATTATCATTTCTTGTTCAAATCATGAAGCAAATATTATTATTATTTAAACAAAAAAAGAATTCCCAAAAAAAAATCACGAATTGCCATGACAATATTCATTTCAATTTTCACTGTTTTGGAGCCGGTTATCGGCCGAGCGTTTCAGTTTACGGCCGCATGTACAAAGTCAATAGGAAGCGCTCGCGCGCGCCGTGCGCTGATGTATAGCACAAGCGGGCGGAGCAGGTATCCCACGCCGGAGCTCCCGGGTGCTCGCCTGGCCGAATACAGGCACAGCGGTGATCGGAAGTTGGAATATGAATTAGACGGACATATCGTGTGTGCGTCGCGGTGTGCGGCTGCATTGATTTAATACATGCGATGAGATACTTTTGAGCTTGCGACCAGCACAAAATCGGGCTCTATATCTGAAAAATACTTGAAATAAAGCTCATTTTATGGTACCCATATTTCTTACATACACGCGTAAGAAACTCGATTTTTCAGATTTGGGTAGCGGGACCGCCGATTACATCGCTAAAATGTGATATTTTAGGATATATTTTTCATTGCAAATGTGGTTCTTCAGTGACACTGGCATGGTATGGTATGTGTGGGATATGTGTTATGCTATTATGCGATGTATTTTAAAGTGATTTTACCATGTATCCAACCAATTGGCCGAAAACCGGAGCTGACCGATTACCGGGTACTTTACTCTCTACTCCTAGACAGAAATAACCGTCTGATATGGGTCATTTCTTTAATAAAACTGACATTTGTTGACCTTCCCCACGGAGGTCTAGTGGAGCCAGACGTAGACTCAGTGGAACAACCGACGATATAGACATGATTGATAGAGAGACTGAAGCTTTTGGTCTAAGAGAGTCCATGATCCATGCTAATGCGTATGCTCAGCTCAGTCGCTGTCATTCACATCCCAAGTTATAGACTGACCCACATATTGGCATCTGTGTGTTGTTACAATACGCCGTGTTAAAAAGTGGTGATGAAGAGTCCAATAAGTGGCAATAACCCAACAAAATTAATGCAGAATGCAGTGAAAGATATTTAAAACTATGACAGGCAAATTTATAACAGTAAAAACACAAAATGAATTAACTTTACCACTATTTTTCACCAATCGCAGATGTTCATTCTATTTCAAATCTTTGGCCCCTCTCGATCTCTGCTCTGCTAGCAACGCGCGCTGCAGACTGGAGAGTGCGCGCGCGATCGAATGTACGTACGTACCGTCGTATGCGATGCGGACACCTAACCCCAAGGACTACCCCCCCCCCCCCCGGACAACCACCCCCGAGGACAATTACCCCCAGGGACAACTACACCCCCCGTGGACATTAACCCTCCGACGACAATAAATTGATTGATTGATTGATTTTTATTCGCCAAGCTTCCAACATACAACAATACCGGTATACAATAATAACAGATCAGAATTAAGTCAGCATGATTAAGGCCCACGAAAGCTCGAGAGCTTATTTCCAGTGGGGTCCCCACACCCTAAAATAACTCCTAGGACAATTACCCCCCCCCCCCGAAAATTCCCCCTATTCAGAAGTCCACCCTGACTATAAGTTTGTTTTTTAGGAATGCAGAATTGGTGGTAATAAGGGGGGGGGGTATGGGGCCATCGGTTGGGTTCAGGGGGCAGACCCCCGCCCCCCCCCCCCCCCCCCCCCCACTCAGAGGTCGGAATGACCGCATGCGTGTTGCCAAAATGTCCGGTAAAGGGGTACTTTTCGTGCGACAAGTCCGGCCCGAGAATTGTAAAAAAAGGGGTGTATTTGACTTTTCACCCGGAGATTTCTTTAAAAAGGGGGTGTTTTTCTTTTTTTTTCTCTCATCTCTTTGGACTACTGAGAAATTATTCCGAATTTAGAGGGGTACATTGAGCATTTTTCCTGATTTAGGGGGGTCTCCAAGGCAGGAAAAGCCCGCTAAAAGCCCGCGAAAGGGGGGTTCGGATATGTTGGCAGTCCTCAGATAGGGGGTGCTTTCAAAAGAGGGTACGAGCTTATGCGTACCCTAAATAACACTGAGTGGGGGCGCCGGGGGCAGACCCCTGGATCCGCGACTGGAAGAGATTTCAAAGGCGTAGCAGAGCCAATCCTATCAGTTGGGCATATTGACTATTTCGAGATTGAGTGTGTATTATATTGTTGATGCATGCGTTGTATAAAGACGACTTTGAAAAGTCAGTCAAGGGTGAATTTAATAGCGGACAATACAGGTCTGGAGTTAACATGACTGTTCACGACAAGAAATCAGTTGTTGATTGTCTTGAGAGGAGATCATGGTCGTTTGAAGGTATAATTTGTAGAGTCGATAACTAAATAGACGGACAATACTGGTCTCTTTATTGAGTAATGTTTCTCAAGAACGAGAAGTGTATGAGATAATTAATATAAGCTACAAATGTGTTATATATTTAGACAAGTTAGGTCTGCTTATATTGAACATTATTGGTGTAGATTTCGTAAAATAACACAATATAGAAAGATTTGATACCTGTTACAAGGGTGGGTGATCATTGATATTTGATTAGACAAGATTTCTTTATTTTGCTGGGACCGAGTGTTTGGAAAGTTATTGAAAGAGGGTATTATTTCGTTCTTACTATTCTCTTTTTCGTCAGAGAATGGTACTCTTCATTGCTTTACAATAAAGTTTTATCATGAATTATGAGTATCGTAAATGGCATGTGTTTAGGTTTCCTTATTTGAGTGTACCATGTGACAATCGACATTTTGATTAAACGGAATTGGGATTAATTAACATCAAAAATTATAAGTAGAGGGAGGGGGAAACGAGAAGCGCGGAAGCTATGACTATATTTCATTAACCCATTGGAGAAAGAAGACGATTCTTTGTACCGTTCTCGCCTCTTAATCCTTGTCTGAATTCAGTTACCCACTCCCGCGCAAAGCGCGGAAGCTTTGATGTTTCATTTAATTACTAGAAAACTAAGACGAAACCTTGTAGGCCTACCGTTCTCGACTCTTAATCCTTGTCTGAATTTTCAAAAATATATCTTTGACTGCTCGTTTTTCTTCCCTTTTTTTCTCTCCTCTCTCTCTCTCTCTCTCTCTCTCTCTCTATTTTTTGTTGGCCGGTTTTTTTTTTTTTTTGGGGGGGGGGGGGGGGTGACCGCCCCCATCGCCCCTCGGCTGACCTTCTGTTGTATAAAATTGGAGAGAGTGTGAGTTTTGATAAAGTTATAACTTCTAACAAACACTCCTTTTATTATTTACACAAGTTTTTGCTGTCTGCTGCCTCAAGTTCACTGGAGCGAAGAAATGTAAAAATCCCTATTCAGTGAAGGATTAATCTTTTTTATGCAGTCGGATTCTCCTACCATTTTTTGTTGTTTTTGGTATGTTCTCCTACCATTCTTGACTAGAAGTGCGTGTCCAACTCAATTATGTCGGGGCATCATCCCATTGAATGTTGTTTCCAGTATAAAGGTCGTAATCTACTACTGTTCTAATCTGAGGGCTTTAATTTGTTATACTCCTTAAAGAGCACATAGGCTACTAGGGGCACTGCAATTTAATTTAAAGGGATGGATTAGAGTTTTTATCGCTCACGACGGCTATCTAAATGCTCTGAATTGCCAAACTCGAGAGCGTCCTGGGGCTTTGCTACGGACCCCCCCCCCCCCCCCCAGCAAGGACTCTGCCAAGCCCCCCCCCCCCCCCCCT